>CABFWB010005817.1:15349-39998 GCA_902151455.1 Timema bartmani | reverse complement strand
TCCCCCGATTTTGTTATCATTAGGTTTTTTGGATTGCCCCCGTATGGTAGCAAATTTAAAGACGTATTCACGTCAAAAGCTCATATAATCAAGTGTCCCATTTTACCTTGTATCCGAGTTACAGCCAAGTGATTCCAATAAAATGTTAGTATACCATACTCGATATCTCTCGACCTGTTGACTAGGTATGTTCTATGGTTTATACTAGTTCGTTCTCTTGACAAGAGCAGTTTATACTTTGCTGAGCGTTAGACGTGATAATGAATTATTCAAACCAGGGAATGGTGGACATGCATTTGATGTATGCTCGCTGAATGTAATGCATCAGAAGCAAGAAGTTTCTACATGAATCGTTTCCCTAGTAGATATCTTCCAGAAAATAAAACATTACAGCGATTACATGAACGCCATGGAGCTAAAGGATCATTTTAAAAATGAGTGTCAAACAGTGGCAGACCTGTTAGTGTCCGAAATGTTAATCTCAAAGAGCATATTTTGCAGCACGTTCAAGAAAATGCTGGCACCAGTACCCAAATAAGAGCAGCAGTAGAGAACGTCGGACATATGACAGTGTGGAGAGTTTTTCAACAGCAACTACTTTATCCGTTCCATTTTCAAAGGGTCAGGCATTTAAGGACGATTATTAACCTCTAAGGGCAACTTTTGTAAGCCTACTTAGTTCTTGCAGATCCGTACGTCAATCTGTATTTTCTGTCCACTGTATTATTTATCGACAAAGCTGGATTCATCAGAGATGGAGTCTTGAATTTTTCATGACACTCAACATTGGGCAGAAGAAAATCCACGTGCTATTCGTCAATCACGACACCAACAACAATTCAGAGTCAATGTATAGGCAGAAAATATTGGCGACAATTTAATCGGACTTGTTTTTATTGACGGGAGATCAAAATGTGAATCTTGTATACATTTCTTAAAAATCAATTGAATGAACTATTGTTAAGAGGTCCCACTTAATTTGAACGTCACAAGTGGTTTATGCATGACTATGCACCCCCACATTCTAGCCCGAGTAGTTATACAAATTAATGAACTATTTCCTAACAAATTGATAGGTCGTGCAGAACCTACTGGCTAGTCTGTGCGTTCCCCAGAATTAAGATGTATTAGATTTTTGTTTGTGGGGCTGTTTAAAACAAAATGTTTACGCAACATCCATTGCCAGCATTGAAATACTTCATCAACGTGTACAAGAAGGACGAATCCAGCACAAACCCAGTATTTTTTTAAAGAGTGCTGCATTCTACGATAAGATAACTGCAGGCCTAGAACTCGATAACTCAAAAAAAAGGTCAAATTGGGCACATGCTTATATGAACGTTTCTAATTGTTTTTGTGTCTCCTGTCCAAAGTTGAAGTGGGTACCACATGTTACGGTACATCCTGTATGTGTGGCCCTTACGTGAAAACACCTCACTCTAAAAACCATTTTTAAAAACGTAATTTCTTATTATGATAAATCTTAAGAAATTGTCCATTAAATGAATATAGCAATGAGCAATTACATTTTTAATAGTTTGTACTCAGTGTCGTAGAGAGCTACACGACTCTATTATGCTGTATATTTGAAAAGGTAGACTTTTCATTTTTACTCGTCCATGAAAAGTAATTAACTTCGCCAAGAGGGCACATATATTCTTAACGAGAAAAAGGTTGGCGTACATGACCTATAATTGGGCAATTCAGAGTTGGATCTCTGAAAACCATTATCCATATTTCTTTTAGCACCACGTGTTACTACGCGTTCAGGTTATACGTATAAGTACTAATTACGCTATTGAGTTAGGGACGAGGAAGGATTAATTTAGAGGAAGTGTACCCATATTTGCGTGGAGGGAGGGTGGAAAACAATTTTTTAAAACCTTTAATTACACCTGACCGGGATTCGAACACCGATCTCCTTATCATCGACAGTTTAGTCTAATACGAGAGTGACGCCTTAGACTATACGGCTATCGAAGCAGGTTCAAAAGATGTAGATAGTGGGTGTACTACTGTTATGATCTTGCTGTAGTTGAAAATACCAGTGAGTTTTTTTTAATTTAAATGTTTAAGAGTTTGAATATTTGAGTTGGTAAAGCATCACCATGTCAAGTTGAAATTACTGGTTCGAATCTCTTTAAACATGTTAAAAAAATTAAGATGAACATAAAAGGATAGTGATTGAGCGGGTAATTAAAAAGTGTACCCACTTTGGGTTGGACTGGGAAACCACCACCAGTGCACCCAGTCAGATTCTAACCCTGACCTCTTCGTTTGCAGTAATCCCGTGACATGTATAGAACTATTCAGTTAATTGTATAGCTAGAATTTGACTTGGCCTGGAACAGTAAAATAACAAACTCTGTGTTGTGTTTGATTCACAGTAAAATAACAAACTCTGTGTTGTGTTTGATTCAAAACAATATTTCACATATTCTGATGCCAATAAAGATTATCAGCGACATTAAAGTACTTCATCAGTAGGAGGGTAGTCCACATTAGTAGTAAACAGTCTAAGACAGGTCAAACTTGCGACCCCATTCAAGATTACGTGCAGCCCACGGATCTTTTGATGAACTAATATACAATCCATCTAATTATAAACGTTGTATAAATAGATCATTTGGGATTTTATAACCTTTGGAAATTGGTTATTATTTGGTAAAATATAGCAAATGAGGTTATGCCAAATTTGCTAACCTTTACTCAACAGATATTGAGTCTTAAGGTGGAATAGAAGGGGATGCAAGAAAAACCCAGCATTTTTGCAGTTTTTATGGCAAACAATTTTTTTTTTGCCAAAATTAATAAAATATTGCTACAGTAAAAACATATAGTTTAAATTTAATCATATGGTGACATCAATATTTCTTGAATATGTCCAGAGTATCTTGCAATTTTAATGACAACTTTTTCTCTTCATTTAAAAAGTTTCTCGTCCATTGGTACTATGCTCATCATGGATATTCAAGAACTGTTGATATCAACATGTGAAGAAAATTAAACTTTTAAATATTTGTATTGAAGCAATATTTTAGTTATTTAACAAAAAAAAGTTTTGCCATAAAAAATGCAAAAACACTGGCCTTTTCTCGCGTCCCCTTCCACCCCACCTTAACATTGTTAAATTTGCGCACCAAACATGTGCAACGTTTGCAACTCATAAATGTTTGAACAGTCGTTTTCTATTATGAAAAGGAATAGGCACCATAGAGATTACGACTTAAACGGACAGGCATTTGTCAAAATTAAGAAAGTGACTTGAACACAAGATGTAAAGCCTAGCAGTCAAGCCATTTTTGCAAGTGAAAGTGTTCAAATTTCTGGCTAAAAATAGAATCAATTTTATAATTTTACATGGGCTTTATTTTATTTGTATAATAATAATTAATATTAATTTAAGATTGCATTTTTTTAACTTAAAATTGCGACCTACCCACTCTATGGCATTAGGAACTCGAAAGTTAATTACTGCACTTACAAAAGTACGCCACCTATCAATATCTGTAGCTAGTTCTATCCAGTCTACCTCATTACACCTTGATATTGTTATAATGTTATCCTCCCATCCACGTCTAGGTCTTCCCAATGGTCTCTTCCCATTGTGTTTACCAGTCAATACTCTGAACACGTTTCTAGATTCTCCCATTCGTGCTGCATGTTCTGCCAACCGTAATATACGAGACCTGACTATCCTAATAATGTCTTGTGGTGAGTACAGGATATGTAAATCATCATTATGTAACCTCCTCCACTACCCAGTATCTTCATCCCATTTGGACCTAATATATTCCTAAGCACTTTGTTTTCAAACACACTAGGTTTGACAACATTGAACTTTCTGAGATGCAGCCACCTCAATGTTGTCAGTTTTCAAATTGGCCCTTGTGGTCAAACAAATCTGACAAGCATTAGACTGGTTTGTCGCTGACTGGGGACTCCCGAGTTATAACCCTAAATGGGTGTACTGAAGGCTGTTTTTACTGTTTTCACTCTACCGCTAGGTAAATGAGGTACATTTGCTCAAAATGCTACCTCACTCATCTGTATCACATTTAGTGTAAACATACGGTTATCCCGAATGAGTAATAAGACGCGATGCACACACAAAAGAAGTATGGTGGTGCATTTAAACGAGAAATAGGCCTACTAGTCTTGTATTTACATTAAGAGGATGGGTAAGCAAATTATAACAACCTCGATCACAGTGACCTCCCAAGAATCAAACTCGGGTCACCGTACAACCTAAAGGTTCACTTATTCAAGTTCGATCTTTGTGGCCGAACATAGCGCTAGCGTGAGAGTATCTCAATAAAGCTCAATCAATAGTAATTCTCTTAAACAGTGGTGGCAAACCTTTATTCGGTTAAGTACCTCCTAATTGGTAAACACTTATATCAATTAACCCAAGAACTGGATCCTTTTAAATAAATAAATATCGATTAAATAGAACTCTTTCTTCCTAATCGTATTAGTATCTTTTTTTAAACTAATCATGTAACTTAGGAAGAGAGAGTCTTATTTTAATTAAAACTATCGATGGGTCGAATCCAATATGATACGAATTCGAATCTTCATTTTATCTCAGAGTTCCGAGTCTCGAATTCGGACCTGTTTCTTGGAAAGAATTGTGAACTTAAGAGAAAATAGAAACAGTAACTACCTGCTTATGTGGCCGCATAGTCTAAGGCGTCACTCTCGCAAGAGACTATACTGCCGATTACTAGGAGATCGGGGTTCAAATCCCGGTCGGCTGTACTGAGGGTATTTTTTCCTAAATGATTTTACACTTTACCTCCATGAAAATGCGAGTACACTTTCTCTAATTTCAACCTTATTCATCCCTAACACACTAGCGTAATTAGTACACATGAGTATAACCCGGTACGCGTATTAAGATGCGGTGGTAAAAAAAATAGTAGCTAAATCTTAACATTTTTTGTTGTTGCTATAACATTCATACATTCAGTTAAGTGTTAAATTACTGGCCTGGGGCCTGGTTGTTAAGTTTGTTATGTAATTATGCTGGGGATGAACCACCAATAGGCAGTATTAGAGTTAAAAACAATTCCAATTCAACAATTTGATTTTGATTTTTTAATCTCGAATCCGATATTTTATCGAATCTTCGAATTTCGAATATTATTAAGGAATCAAGGGGTTCAAGGATCCCATTCCTATAAAAAAAATCTTCAAGCATAATTAGTTTTGTATTATACATGTCAAGATACAAAAAATTAATATATTATATATTTTATTTCAATAAAAAATTCACTTATATACCACTTAGGTAACAATTATTTACAGCTTAAGCATAAAAATGAATAGAAAACATTATTTGGAATACAAAATTAATATTTAAATAAAAATACATGGTTAATGAGAGCGAGCTCTAGGCTCCTTTCAAAGAGTACAGTTTTAAAAAATAATAGATTCAAATTAAGCTGACTTGGAGCATGGGGAGGGGGGAATGCCACCGTTACTATATTATTCTCGCGTACTCCAGATAAATATCCAACATACCCCAGGAGGTATGCGTAGCCCAGGTTGAAAGACACTATCTTAAAATGTGAATGGATTTTTCATTTATGAAAAAATATTATTGATAGCTATTCGAGATTGACTCCTAACATCAAAAATTAATTTTGATATACCTAGACATGTTATGTGACATTAAAAAAAACCTTAATTAGGAGCCATTCTTAAATTACGTAAGGCTTTATTTCATAATCCCCACGTAAGGGATCGTAAGATTTTCCGTCATCCCCCCCTATTTTATGTATTTTTTTTTTACAATTTAGTAAATTAAATTATTTTAATAGTTTGATTTTTTGTTTTTATACATAAGAATTATTATTATTATTATTATTATTATTATTATTATTATTATTATTATCACCGCGTCTTACTACCCGTTCGGGTTATACATACTTACGCTAATGTGTAATGGTAGGGTGATTGTGAGATTAAATGGAGGACCTACAGTTTAACGTGGGATCCGAACCACGGTGGAGGCCTGGCTTTCCACACATTCACAGGTTGTGATTAATACACGTCTTGTCAGAGGTGAAGGAAGGGTTTGGCAATCAGATAAATCTGTGGCGGAACCAAGGATTGAACCCCGGACTCCCAGCACAGAAGTCTGACACCTTACCCCTAGACCGCAAGGTCACCCATAAGAATTGTTGATAAAGAGAGTGATGTGAAATTTGAGAATACTATAAGCGCAGTAAGTAAATGAGATATAAGTGAAATTTTATAATTAATGTATACTTTTATTTTCTGACAGTAAAAAAAAGTTTCACCATAAAAATTGATACAAATTTTTTTTTTACGTAAGATGTATTCTGACCCGCCTCTTTACTCGTAAGAAAACGTAAGAAAATACTAACCCCCCCTACCCCCTACCTCAAAGAAACCCTTAAGTAATTTAAGGAAGCCCCTTACGGTACAATTTAATAAGGTGAAGATTGTATTTAACTTTAATTGGATTTTTTTTACGGATGAATATGTCAGAAATAATAAGACTTCTCAACAAATAACGAATAGAAAAGTTCAAACCGATAACTAAACGAATGTGAAACGAACCTTTATTTTTTTTAGACATTTTCAGGAAGATAGCAAGGCAGCTTTTCTCTTGATAAATGACCCTAAGAAAGACAAGTACAGATATATG
This sequence comes from Timema bartmani, assembly GCA_902151455.1. Classification (NCBI taxonomy): domain Eukaryota; kingdom Metazoa; phylum Arthropoda; class Insecta; order Phasmatodea; family Timematidae; genus Timema; species Timema bartmani. The sequence goes on along the minus strand of CABFWB010005817.1, from coordinate 33,319 downwards.
GAGACGGGGAGAGAGATATAACGAGGTTGAAATACAATTCAGTCTATTTCAGTCAGAATTGGCATGAAGATAAAAGAAAAACCTGCCAGATAACAACGTAACAAAAGAGGCCAAGCATTTTTCAATTTCAACTCAATTATATAGTTATTTTAGTCATTATCAACAAATAAGACGAATGATGGTATATTCATAAACCCGAGTATATACTGACGTCAGATCAATTTAGACTTGATGAAATAAATGGCTAAAGTAAAAAAAATAAAAAAATAAAAGTCTTAAAAGATTTTCAGAATTAAATATTATATTGATAATATTTTTATTACTTACCATGCAAAAATGTTTTTGAGTTTTGTTCGTGAGTAGTTTTGCCTTAAGCCACTTCTATGATCGAGTGGTTAGATAGGCTTACTAAAGTGCTGGACGATTTTGGTTTTATTACAGACTAGCATTACCCAGCTTTGCGTTGCTTGGTTACCTCGGGCAACGATTTTCTTTGCTCCTAGATAAAATTAAAAATAAATATTTATTCTGACCCAGTTTTCAATTAATTAAAGAAAAATTAAAACCAAATTTTAAAATTCAGGCTTGGAGGCACACATGTTTATGTACAGAGGCTACTAATTTTAAAATTTCAAACCACTGCGTGGGGTAGATATCACGCAACGTTCATGACTGACAGACAGACAGACAAACAAACTCTTTATTTTATTATAATAGATTGTGCATAAAATACTTTAATATTCGATTATTAGTTTGTTTTAGTATGTAGGATAAACATGTGTCTAATTGGCGTACAACCCGCTTCGGTGGCCACATGGTCTAACGCGCTTATATCGCATTAGACTAGAGTGCCGATGACGGGGCTATCAATGTTCGAATCTCGGTCGATGTACCGAGGGTTATTTTTCCAAAATAGCTTTCCACTCTCCCTCCACACAGATACGGGCACACTTACTTTAAACATAACCTTCCTAATCCCAAAAAGCATTAGCGTAACTAGTACATAACCCAAACGGGTAGTAAGACTCGGTGATAAAAATAAGAATCTCTCCGAGACCGAGGTAATGCTACAGTAGCCGTTTTATCCAGACGGAATTTGTAGGTATGGATACATTAACAAATTAACATAGAAATTAAAATTAAGTTTTAAAGAGTAAATAGATTTACATAAATAATTAACAAAGATACGTCTTCCAAACATGAAGTACTTTCAGCATCAGTGGCGTTGAAACAGGCCGGTGATGGTGGTTCTAATAATATTATTTATGGCTTGATATACCTAAGGAGTCGACCTCGGTGGTCTGGGTTCAAACCCAGCCAAGGTCAACGGATTTTTCCTAAGCAATGAAAAACCGTAGCACAACTTACTTCGGAGGGGAAGTAAAGCCGTCAGTCCCATGTCGATTGTGACAAGTTAAAAAATACCTGAAAGGTATGTGAAAATAACTTTCCCGGCAAAATGGGTAGACCCTTTCGAGCTCGCTCATAGAATTTCCGTATGAAAGGCAACAGGGAGCCACCACACTTTCTGAACTCCCTTAGTACATGGGATTTCTACCAGATCGTGCAGGCAGCAATAGCCAGCTGAAAGACAGTATATATGCCCCACGCCGGAAGGATAGCAATCACATGACACCAACCTTCGGTTTGTCGACTTAAGATGGATATAACACTTAAGTAAGTTGATCATAGTCAATTCATGACACATCGTGTCTTACTACCCTTCCAAATTATCAACATATTTTTCACTAATGGGGTTAGAGATACTATAGGAGGGAAGCAATTTATGCAAATACAACTAAATATACCAGACCGAGATTTGAACCCTGACAAGATGAGAATGAAACCTTAGTATACGTGCTCACCTGTGCGTGTTAAGAAGCAATAATATTAAACACACCCAACTTGTATACGGAGTGAAGTTTTTGTCAAATGGGTAAAATTAAATCTGAATCGTGAGATGCATTTATTAAAAAAAAAATTGTATCCAATACCTTAGCTAAGTCAGTAGTGTGTTTGTCTACTGAGCTAGGGGTCCAGGGTTCGATCCTGGCATGATCGAACAATTTATGGCTCATGCCCATCTCGTTTATTAGGAAATTTCTACCTGAATCTGTCCCATCTCGTGAACTCAAGAAAGAAAGAAAGAAAGAAAGAAAGAAAGAATAGCTCATGACTTTTAATCGCTCGCGACTTTTCCACAACCTCTTCCCCCTTTTTGAGTGAAGCGTTCATCTCTTGTGTACTAGGGTAGATCCACATCACTGTGCCATCTTCAACCCCTCTTACCCTCCTGTAGTCAAGTCCACATCTAACCTAACCTAACCTAACCTAACCTAACCTAGTAATCAATTAGTTAATTTGGAAGTATAAGTTATGGAGGTTGTTCTCACTTCAAAAAGGGTGGAAAAGTCTCTAGAAGAAAACTCGTTAGTAGCGATTCAAAATCGTAAGAGATTATTTTTTCTGTTTAGTACACGAGATGGGACAAATTCATGTAGAAATTTCCGAGTGCACGAGATGGGAGGTCACTCAATCTATCATTGGTGAATTGTGGGTTTCCCCTTTCAAAGTGATGAATTAACGGCAGTGTGTTTGCTCGAGATTTAAGTTAGTCTATAAGTCTAATGCCTCAAATAAATGAAATAAAACCTGTTATTTGCTTTAGGTAAAGCACTATCTCTTAATATGAATATGTATTAATTTACAGCTATAGAGTGGTTGTCAAATATAGATACGTTTATCAAAACATATTTGAATAAAACCATAAAAACTGGTGTAGGCACTTTTAAGTTATTCAAGTTTATGGGGGGGAAAATGTACGCCATTTTGTTATTTTGATTGCTTGTAACCAAGTTTCTGTAAATTAATTAAATGTAATCACTGTTAAAGACGCTGTTGGAAAAAATAGGTTTTATGGAATGGTTACGTTAGATTTGCGCGTTGATGCTTTCATATTCACAGTGAACCAGATATGCTAAGAGTAGATTTAAATATCTATTATGAAGAAAATTGTTCAACACATTTAGGAGATGTAGGGGGATCTTATAACTAACGTAACACATCTACCATGCAGTGTTTTTAACCCTCTCTTTACGTTACGGCTCATTATTACCTCTAATCGAGTTATATAACTGAATGTTTTTACAAAATAAGAAAAAATATTCATAAGGTTTTTGTTCATTATTCGCAAAGATGGGTACTAGTATAATATTTCGTAAATATTACTTAATTAAAAGAAGACGCCTTTGGTTTTTTCTATAGAAAAATTTAACTACATAATAGTTTGCCTTGTGGTGACAGCTCTGCACAATTTACCACATAGATAAGAATATTACGTAGACCAAAACAAAAAAAAATTAACCCTGTATGAAATCAGGTCACGGTAATGATGAGTTTTAATACTTATTTTTCTGTAAATGTTTCATAATTATTAACACTATTTTAGCCCTTCAGCACGAGAGACGTAAATGAACAGACAGAAATGATTTAATTATAATAAACAATCTATATGTATTTACTAAAAAAATTAAAAACATTGTTTGTGTTGTTAGAATTTTTTTCCACCCAACTAAACTCTTCTTTGTTGACCTGCCCTTGTAGTTGTCTGTGTAAAACCAAGAGTCTTGAACTCGAGACTTCTGTGAATACTTGGAAACCCAACATGAATAATGTTAGACCTACTCTTAAGGTGGGGTGCTAGTGAGCGCGAGTTTAGGGTAGTATTTTTTAAGTTTTGATAGCATAAACATTTTTCGGCCAAAATAAATCAAATATTTCTTCTATATAAACATAGAGATTAGTTTTCTGCACATCCTGATCTCAACAGTTCTTGAATATCTGTCAAAGGTGTCCTGGAATTTAATGACAACTTTTTCTCTTTATCTTAAAAGTTTGTCACCAAATGCCGCTATGCTCATGACAGACATTCAAGAACTGTTGAGATTAGCGTGTGCAGAAAACTAAACTCTATGTTTCTATAGAAGAAATATTTGATTTATTTTGGCCAAAAAATTTTTATGCTATAAAAACTGCAAAATCAATACACTAAACTCGCGTTCACTAGCACCCCACCTTAAGGTGGGATGGAAGGAAACGCGAGAAAAGGGCAGTGTTTTTGCAGTTTTTATAATAAAACAATTTTTTTTGCCAAAATAAATAAAATATTGCTCCAGTACAAACATAGAGTTTAAGTTTCTTCACATGGTGATATCAACAGTTGTTGAATATCTGTCAAAGGTGTTCTGGAATTTAATGAAAACTTTTTATCTTAATTTAAAAAGTATGTTAGATAATGCCACTATGCTCATGATAGATAGTTAGTCAGTAACTGTTGATATCAATATGTGAAGAAAATTAAACTTCATTTTCTACTGGAGCAAATATTTTTTTATTTTGGCCAAAAAAATGTTTGCCATAAAAACTGCAAAAACACTGACCTGTTCTTGTGTCCGCTTCCATCCCACCTTAACACACAACACCCCCGATCTGTACTAGAGAATACCGAAATAAAGTATATATAGCAATTGAAATTTACTGATTGTTATTTATCGTGTTCCATTTTTCCATACCGGTGGGCCGGGAGACGTCCATGCTAATTATAAAACCAGGTTGATTTTACAACTAGAAAAAAAAAATCTATATCTCCTTGATAAGACAAGGATTCAATAAAATGGTTTAGTTAACAATTTAAAGAAAATACACTATGGTCCATACAAATAAAATATTTAGGTCGTGAAGTAAATAAAAGGTGTATTGTTGAAAATTACAATATGTACTCGTATGTTAGTATTTAAAATGAAAAATTAATGTTATGGAGAAAATACAATATAATATTGTTTAGCTATACTGTCCTTTCTTAAAGTTTTAAATAGTTTCTGAGTGTAAATCGCTGTAAAAAATTGTTTGCTCTTACAAAAAAAAAAGTTCATGTAGAAAGGGGAGCGGGGGAGGAAATTGTGTGATTTGGGTTCTACAATTAAAATTTTAAAATATTCCACTTTTATTAATATAAATAACCTCTAGTTCAGCAAAAGGCTATTCGTTCAGTCTATATACTTATTTTCCATGTTTTAATAATAACTATCGTTTTAAAATAAATTCTGCTGAGAAAGGTCACAGGCTTTGGCCTATACTTATTAGTAAGCCTAACAAAAATATATTTAAAAAATGTTTCAAGTATACTTTTTCTATAACAATTCCTACAGTCCAAAGAAAACACCAATGCACTATAACAATGGCCCAAAAGGTTTGTCATTAAATTTAGTTAAATATAACAGGCAATAATTTAATAATAAAGGTGAGAATAATGAATAGTAAATATAAGAAACGTAATTTTATATGGAGTTGAAATATTGTTAATTTCCATTCAAATTCGAAGTTCACGCTGATATGAAAAACAATCTTTCCCATGAGCCTTTCCGTGGTTTGTCATTGCTTTGGATTCCATTATATTTTCGATCGTCTTCTGTCAGCCAACTAGTTACTAACGTGACAACTCGAAAATAGTGACAAGGCCAGTTCTCTTTGTAATGTGATCCATGGATAAACAAAGGTGTAAATAATATTAAAGTTCCGCTGCTCTTTGAAAAGATAAAAAAAATTATAACATTTATTACTATCAGATTCAAACAATGTTGGATGATATTTAGTTAGTATCCACGTGGATAAAAATAAAACAAGTAACAATTTACTAACTGAAGCGTAACGTACATAAAGAAACCATTATTTAAACAAAAATTAAAAAAAAAAATTAATAAAATGTTTCTCTCCATCAATCAAAGGGGGGCACATAAAACTATATAATAAATGTCAAAAACAAACTTTAAGGAATTAGAAACACAGGTAAAAACGAAAGAAGTATACTACACATAAAATGTAAATTTTGATAAGATTTTATGATACCTTATTATGTATTATATTATTTTATACTTTGTATGGGTGAGAAAATAAAAAGTGAGTTTGATGTGATAGTTTAAAAAAATCTAAATCAACGTATCTCGACGACATTTAATTTAAACGTAGTCTCAACCCACAAAATAATTATATAGGCCTACTTTTTTCCCTGAAATGAATAATAAGCCCAACCAGTTTTCTACAAACTAAGAAATCTAAGACTCTATGTATTTAATCGATCCTCTTAAAAGTACATAATAGCCTCACAGCCTAAAATAACAATGTGATTACTATTAAACTAAATGAACTATCACAGACCTTGCCTTAAAATGAGAGTGAAGAATGACTATGATCACGGGACGACCTCTAGATAGCTCAGTGGTTCGAGCATTGACGTACTGAGCCAAAGGTCCTGGATTCGATTCCAGTGAATAGGCTTAGTATTTTATTTTAAAAAATATGACTAAACTAAGTTTCTAAGCTATAAACAAATGTATATATTTTATGGAGATCTTTTGATAATTTAAATAGATTGTTATTCTCTTTGGTGTACAGAGATGTTCCTCTTTTCTCAATGTTTCTGTAACAGTGTATATTATTTCATTTATGCTCTTTGGCGGAGTGTTTCTTAGGCAGTGCACATTATCTCGTTTCACAAATCCTACGAGTTTTTAGAAAAAATGTTACCCGCCTCGGTGGCGTAGTTAGCTAGCGCACTAGTTTCGTGTTCAGCTAGACTGTCGAGGACGGGGAGATTGAGGTTCGAATCTCGCTCGGGTGAACTGAGATGGTTTTTCCTAAACGGTTTTCCACTCTCCCTCCACGCAAATAGAGGTTCACATCCTCTATATTCAATCTTCCCAACTCCTAACCCATTAATGTAATTAGTACTTAAGCGTATAATCCGAACGGGTAGTAAGACGCGGTGCTAAGAATTATTATTATTATTATTATTAATTAATTTCTTTAGTTTAATATTAAAGTAAGAGAAAGTTTGTGCGTTGCACCGTACCATTTATTTATAAACTTTGTAGATGCACACAATTTAGGGATCATGACATTTGTAAATTGGGCATTATTTGGGGAAATGTAGCGAGTGAGGTTGATGTACCAAATATTTACTATTTTTCTGACCAGAAATTGATTACCAATAATCCCTTTTGCGCACCATGTACGTGCAACGTTTGTCAGGATTTAGGTTTGTGAACAGGTGTTTTCTCTTAAAAAAAGTGATCAATACTACAGATATCAAGAAGCCACGCATTTATCATCAATTATGAAAGTTACTTTGAACACTCACACCAATGCTATAAATAAAGGCTTTCATATCTCAGGGGAAAAACAGAGTTTAAATCATAACATTTTATATGATATTAATTTCATATTTTCCATAGAAAATATTTTTTTGAATCTAATATTTTTACTTACGATAGTCCATAGGTACCGGATTCGATCCCCAGTGCTTCCACATTTTCTGTGAAACAGTGGGTCTGTAACGGGGTCAACTCAACCTCGTGAGGACAAAATATGAGGAGCTATTTGAATGAAAAGGTAACGGCTTCGGTTTAGAAAACTAAGATTAACAGCCTGAGAGTTCGTTGTACTGACCACATGACACCCTCTATCCACATAAGTTGGCATTATATTCGCCAACATGCGGCAGGGGCATGGTTGTTATGGATCGATTGCGGGCTGACGCCATGTATTTTTGATGGTTACTATTTTGTTTTAAAGTGTGGCCCCTTGAGTATTTTCAAATTTCCAATTTAGTCCTTGTGTTGAAACTATGACATGCCCGGTCATGCAACGCAATGTTGCTCTTGTTGGGGATCGAGCTAATGTGCCAGGCGTCCTGTGACGTCATTTTTTAGCGAGGGTGGCGCCAGGCGACGTGTCGCGGACGCTCCAAAACTTCTAGATGACGACACATATTGTGTTTATGGTCACCCAATTTGGCAACTATTACGAGGGGTGCTTTATTTAGTGTGGTCTGATCTTCTGGTCCTCTATTTCATGGGTTCGCAGTAATCCTATATGAGACAAGAGGACATTTGATAGGAATTTTTTAGTTTTGGGCTAAAATAAATACATACAACCAAGGCCGTAGTCAAGGGGGGGTTTTGGGGGTTCAAACCCCCCCTGAAATTTTATGGATTTATTTATGGTTCAAACAATATCAAAATTAAGGTACAAATAAAAATTAAGGAGCTATGTTACCATAAAAAGCACTTCAGATAGCTTCTAGAGGTGTTTAATATTTGGAATTTTTCCTAGCCTCCAGCATAAAAAGTACTTCAGATAGCTTCTAGAGGTGTTTAAATATATAGATTTTTCTTAGCCTCTGGTAGTTAGGGGGTTATGTTGCCATATAAAAACACTTCAGATAGATTCTAGAACTGTTTAGCATTTAGAATTTTTTCTAGCCTCCGGCAATTTGAGGATGTGCCCACCAAACCCCCGTGAAATTATTGGCTGGCTACGGCCTTGCATCCAACAATCTTTTTTCACGCTTTAAATAGAAAATATGTTGTAAATATGTAAATTACAATTTTGTAATAATTGTACTTCTATTGAAATAAGTTAAAAAGAGTTTTGTGTGAAATTCGTAAAATATATATGATATAGTGGTCATGTTTCCAGTACTTGTACACATCTTAAGAGCGGAAAAAAACAGGCCACCCGCATAAACCAACAGGTACAAGGATAGAAAACCGGAACAAGCCTAGAAAATTTACACAAGTATAAAAAATGGACACAACCAAAGAAAATGGACACAAGCAGAGGAAAAGGACAAAATAAAAGAAAAATGACACACGCATAGAAAATGAATACCAGTATAGAAAATGAATACTAGCATATAAAGCGGACATAAGCAGAGAAAACTGACAAAAGCATAGAAAATGGACACACACATAGAGAGATGAAATTACAAAAGGGCACACAAATATACTGACGGGCATAATCATAGACAGGCGAGCCCGCGTATAGATAGACGAATATACACAAATAGCAGGATACGTTTAATTACATTTCCAATCTTTTGAAAAACAAATCAACATATTTTAAACATGTCTATTCAGCGTCTGAGAAGAATCCGGAAATATTATATATATATATATATATATATAATATTTATATATATATATATATAAAGTAATACGTATGAGCATTGAAATGTAAAACTGAACAAAATTGTTAATACAGAAATCCTGCTTTTATACATTTAAAATGTTATAAGTACTTATTTAAGAGAATTTCGCTTCAAAACATTCATCAAAAAGATATTATTTCAAATTATAAGTTCCAAGAATGTATATTTTGTTTATAAGGTTGTTGCTATGTTACAGTAAATGACGGAAGGTAAATTTGTATTAAAATATATTAGGGTGGATATTATAAATTAGGTGAGTAAGGTATGAATTCCTTGGACATGTTCTAGAACGTTTAGATTCAGACGATGAGTATAGACCTTAGAAAGCCACTGGTTTGAAACCAGGTGGTGTAGAAATGTAGGGTTGTTTTTAAAAGCACTATGTCTTACTACCCGTTCGGGTTATACGCTTATGTACTAATTACTCAAATGGTTTTAGAGATGAAGGAGGTTATATTTATAGGAATTGTACCCGCATTTGCGTGGAGGGAGAGTGGAAAACAATTTTGGACAACCCACCCTTAGTATACCCGACCAAGATTCGAACCTCAATCTCCCCGTCATCGGCAGTCTAGTCTACTACGAGAGTAGCACGCTAGACCACGTGGATGCCGAAGCGTGTGGGATGTAGTATTCCTGCTATTTGAAGGCAGACAAGGTACAGATGATTGGGAGTTCAATACGAGTTCCGCCACAGGCGTTAAATTTATCATAAATATGATGATGATTATGATTAAAATATCAAGGTAAATGAAATAATATCTTGTTTGAACGGGCTAGTGCAAGAAATATACACCTTTTTAAGTCAGAATAGCTATGTGATTATTTGATTATCTAAGGAGGCATCAAAATCTTCCCAAAAACTTGCTCCTATTCTATAGATAAATAAGTTACTAGTGATATATGGGAGAATTAAAACCGGCCCAAACTGATGTAATGTGTGGAATATTTATTTAAAAGAATGCTTCCTAAACTTTCATCAGTTGTTTATCCCTTTAAAGGCCATAAAGCTACCCAATGTAACCCTTTAAGATCTTCATTATTGGTAAGCAAAGCAAAGCAGTATGCATATTGTTACGCTCCTTACTAAATAATCACTGTTTTAGAATGTTTTCTAAAATGTTAATCGATGCCTCCTAGGCAAAATTATCTTATAAATATTTCAATCTTCGACTAAAATTAAGGAAGACTATTTCAAGCTTATGATTTAATTATCAATGCCTCAAACACCAAATTACTCCTATATTTAATATTGTTACGCTCCTTACTAAAAAAAATTACTGTTTTAGAATGTTTTCTAAAATGTTAGACAAATCAGTTCCAGAGGGAAATAGAGTTTTATTAATGTTCATGACATCACGTCAAAATCGGCGTTAATTTGTTTAAAATACGTATTATCATTTAAAAAAAAGTTCATGAATGTTGCAACTCTGTGGGACGCGTACCCTTGATGGCGCCACAGTTCAGGGAGAAATGTTTTATAAAAATATCGGGAATTTGTTTTATCATTATGTTATTGTGTTTCTCTTGTATCCTACCTAGCCTCGTTCTCTTTTTAGATTTTATTTTTGTGAAATGCGATGGCAAAATATTAGTTATGTTTTACTAAGAAACATTTATTTGTGTAGATTTTAGGTTGCGTCAAAATATGTATTTAGCTGAGGACCACCTCTAAAGTTTAGATAAACCACGAATACCATAAAATATATACAATTTTTTGTGTTTTTTAAATGCTTAAAATTAATTTCATGTTTAGTTTTATATTTTATATAATAGTAGTTTTTTTTCTAGATTAAACATTTTATAAAAAAAAGATAAACATAAATTTGCCTGGTAGGGGATAAAAAGTAAACCTCCTCTGATTTGTTTGTCATTGACAGGAAGGTCGGTTTTAAATCCTGGCTGAGTGGACTGGGGGTAATCATTCCTGAACGGGCTTTCACTATCCTTAAGGCAAATTCGGGTACATCTCCTCTCAATTCTACCTACCTGACCTTTATCCAATTAGTGTAATTATGAGGGTAACATGATATTAGGACGCGGTGCACCAAATTAAATATACACACATTTATCTCTAAGTGTAACTTTACAAAAATACATTTATAAAATCGTAAATTAATAAGTTTTAAAAGTTAACACTGCGGGCCACCTACTATGGCGACACGGACCACAGGCTTGGAACTATTGATACAAAAGTAATCCAACGTGAGAATATTTTGTTATTGAGAGTTTCTGCAAAGGTTAAAGCAGGGGGGAAAAAAACATAGAATTTTAATTTCCATTGGAAATTCTCATATTTAAATGAATTGAAAAGCAATCTAATTAAAATTAACAAACGCGAAAAGTTAGTGAACTTTTAAAGAGAAATTAACCAATTTAATTATTTCCACTCTATGGATTTTAATTGGCGAAAAATCTTTTTAACAATTTTTACAATTCAGAAACCAACAAATGTCTTGAATTCGAAAGATGGCGTGTTAACAATTATACATATCTTAACGCTAAGTTAACTCTTGCTTATTTAACCTACTATACATTTCTTATGTAATTTTTTTATTCAATTTAATAAGTATAATATGAATTTGTTTACTATGTAAATACAACACCTAGTTTTAGTTCCCAAATTAATATTTACAATTTAAAACCTTCATGGACCTTTACATAAGTAGGGTGTATACACAAGTGCATGCATATAAACTAAAACATTTATATACGGAAACATTTTACTAATTTGTGTTATTATTTTACTAAATATTGGCCACATTATCTATTTTTAACTTCTCTCTTAACAGTCTAAAGCGTCACTTTCATTTTAAACCGGCCTTATGATGACTCTAAGAACGGTCCTCAAATCATGGTCTAGTCCAACTAAATAGTTTCCCAATCTCCTTCCATGCAAATGCGGATACATTACTTCTAGAATGATTCCTTCCTCATTTCTACCACACTATATTAATTATCCCAAATGCTTATAAGCTTAACAAGTAGTAAATTGAGGTGAATAAAACTTTTTTAAGCGTGAAAAAATGTTTTATTCTTTGATGTAAAAGTTAATGTTATGTACTTTTCACTGTTTAGAGATCCAAGTAAATCTTTTAAAAATGCTGAGATATGTGCGTGAGCTAGTTACTTATTTGAACGATTTTATTAACTTTTAGAGTTGGGATTAAATAAGTTAAATGAATATCAAAACATTGACGTTAAATTTTAATAATATTCATTATAATTGTAGTAAGAAGAAATATATAAATTTATTTATTTAAGTGTGTTCCTTATGTTAATAAATTAACGTTAAAGATTTGAAAATCATAGTTTTAACAAACTAAAATACAATATTTCATTAATTTTCATTAACTAGATATAAAATAATAATAATTACTAAACATCAATTACTCTATGTCTCTTTAACCAATACTACTGTTCAATTTGTTTCTTCTCTCTCTCAATCAATGCAGCCCCATTATTAACTACTTGGTTTAAACAAAATGGCAGTTTACAATAGATCAAGAAAATGTAAATTTGAAGCTACAGTATAAAAAATAAGTACTCACATAACACAGCATTGTGAGGCTTTCAAGCCCCGCTCCAAAAGATGATGTCCAACTAACTACTAAGATTCCCCACCAGTCTTTTGAACGAGTGACACCAAACTTCACTTCAGATTGACAAGTAGACAAATTTCGTGAAAACCATAATCAAAACGCACTATGAACATAGTTTATTGATCCACCAAGACACTTACTGCCTCTAACTAGATCATCCTACATCTTGTTTATATCAATATAATCGGCATTAAACGCTCAAAAGGACATACACAGTTTGTGTCATGCCGGATGACTTTTCTTGCATTTTTAAACAAACTATTTTTCTAACGGTTTTTTTTTTACCCTCTTCAGCGGATAAAATTATTTCGCCACCTTGTTTAATTGTTCAATGTATTGTTGATATCCGAGAGCCCTACGGGGATAGTGTTTACTGTAATTTGTCCATAATGTTTCCTGTCTCTACATGTTAATTTTTTATGTTAAATAAAATTTACTCTTACAAACAAACAAACAAAATTATTTCGCACACTATTTCTGAAGTATAACTGAAATAATATAAATGTTAATACGTATAAGAGTGATTAATTAATTAGAAAGTATTTTTAAATTTGACATACGACAAAACATTATTTATTTAGATTGAAGTCGAAAACTGAAATAATTTTGTTTGATGTATATTTTATTTATTCATTTTTGAAGCTAGACAAGAATTTCCACTGACCAACCTAAGCGAAAAGCTTAAAGCGTGTGGTGGAAGAAGTGAGAAAGAACATATGAAACTTGTAAAAACGCAAAACAGCAATTTCCCCTCACGATGGAGGTAAAAGACATTCCCAAATGTTTATGCTACCGATTTTTTTTAAACTCACACAATTACAATTTAAAAAAAGCACAATTACAAAAAACACGAACATATGGCATCAATAAAAATATCTGAAATAAAATTCTCCTGAAGTAAAAATGATCAGAAAACATAAGAAGTGTTTCTAATGTCACATTTTGAATTTTGCTATGTAAAGTTAAAAGAACAAATATATCAATTTAAAATCTAAGATTTGTAAACAGGCCTCACAAAAGTGCATGCTTCAATCTTGTTTTCGTTTTAAAATGCGTATTATCGCCAAACACTATTATATGAGTCACATATATTAAATAATAGTCTTCGAATTAAATTATAAATAATCAAATCTATACTTTCGATGGAATTTAACTGTTTCGAATACGTTAAGTTTTAATTTCACTTCATCAGACATGTTGTGTGTTCCGAGTTATAAAAGAAGCAATTTTGTGGTGAGCAACAACCATTCGCGCCCGAGTTCGGCTGCTAACTGATCCAACGCCGGGACGCCAGGCGTCACTAGAGGTTGAGAAGCGTCCCGCGTTACCATGGCGTCCAAATACACGTGATGAAAACCTTCATCTACCACAATAGTGCGCGCGCTAATAATATGGTCGAGTTTCAGTTGGCGACAGTTGCTGATTGTTTTGAGAAGTGATAATGACGGATAGTGCTACAGTGCGAGAGGTAAGAGATAGATCAGGTGAAATGGAGATGAAGCCATAATGTGGATACATTTATGTGTAACATATTGATGAAAAAATATGTAAATGAGGGAGTTATATTTGTGATCATGTAACAAACCCAAAACTTTACATATTAGAGCGATATTTTCCTCTTCATTAATTCATGATTGTGATGTTGAATTTATTTGTATTCTGTTTTGTTTGGCAAGTAGTGTTTACCGTCATCATTGGTTATGTTTGAAACAAACATACGCTAGATTTATTTTAATATTCACTGAAAAAAGTCAATTATTATTAGGAGAAAAAAAATGCAATAGTGAGATCTATAAGCTATTTTTGAAGTTGTTACCAAACAATAAATATACATGACAAACCTTGACACATAATAAAAGTGATTTATTATCTAATAGATAATGCACTGCACTAGTTCGTGTTGAGATAGACCGCTAGGACTGGGAGATCGAGGTTCGTATCTCAGTTGGGTGAACTCGGGGTGGTTTTCCTAAATGGTTTTCCACTCTCCCTCAACGCAAATGCGGGCTCATTTCCTCTAAATTCAACATTCCAAATTCCTAGCTCATTAGCGTAGTTATTAATTAATCGTATAACCCGAACGTATAGTAATACGCATGATTTTTTTTCACCTAATATAAGGGTGGTTTTACTGGATAATACGGTAGATACACTGTGGATATATGATGTGTGATTCAAAAGTAAGGTTCCTAATGGTATAAATTTATATTAAATTATTGGAATTTAATTTCACTATTACCCGATTCGGTGGCCACGTGGTCTAATGCGCTACTCTCACAGTAGGCTAGGCTGCTGATGACGGAGAGATCGAGGTTCGAATCTCGGTTGGGTGTACTGGGGCGGGTTTTTACAAAATTGTTTTACACTCTCTCTCTATCTCCACGCAAATGTGGGTACAGTTCCTATAAATATAACCTTTATCATCCCTAAAACCACATGCGTAATTATTAAATATTAAACATATAATCCGAACGGGTAGTAAGACGCTTGCAAAAAACCTATTGAGGCCACCTTGGTTATAACGCGATGTAAATTGACATTGTGTTTGTTGTTAATATCACCGTGTAAGTGACTATTTTCATCAAAAATGACAACGCATATTTAAACGTGATCCCACGTTAACATTTGCAGCGCTATTCGATTTCCATAGGTGTAAAATGTTACACATATTTTAATTCACATACAAATATTGATAAAGATGCATGACGATAACCTAATGATTATTCAACATCTGAGAGGATGGTGTAGATAAATCACAGAATAAAAGTCAGACATCTTTGGCAGAGTAATCCCTGTAACAAATGCTGTGAACAGGCGGAGGAGTGAAGAAATTACTCTGGAAGCGACGAACGTTAAGTGACATTGCCTTTGATTTGAACATTTCTTAGGAACAGTAAAAAACATTATTCATGTAGAGCAGTGGTTTTCAAACTTCTTAGGGTCATCACTCCCATGGATCCTTAAACTCTGCATCATTTCCTCCAACCCTAATCTATAGAAAAAGCATTTTTCAGAATAACACCCACTAAAAAAGATAACACGATAATATTCAAAACAGAAACATTTTATAACACATGTATTCAAAATACAATTAAAGTTTTTAGTTTAATTAACTTAACAAAATTGACTAACTTTATCCAGTGATACCAGCTGTTCAATGTCTAGTCTAATAGTTATTTAGAAAATTTCTTAGATACCACATTGGCACATTTACTAACTACTTCACTGTCCAGTAAACTCTTAATGTGATGGATGGGCTTGATGACGTGATAGAAGTTTCCAAATGTTGGTTCAAAGTCACTTAACAGAGCTCACCCCTTCCAATACCCAGTTTCCCCCCCTTGACTCGTAGCACCCCCCTAAGTAATCTCACCAACTCTCAGAGGGGTGTTACCAAGTGTGTAGAAAGCTATTTTTTTATATGAGGGGTTCGCTAAAAAATGTTACTACACCTTTAACCAATACAAGTTTTATACGTATATATGGACGCTACCATCAAATTACGGAGGGGTACAAACCCCAATATTTCCGCTTTCAAGGTCCTTGAGCGCTAGCCCAATTTTGTAACCACAGATATAGAGCATGTGTACAGGAAAATGTGTGGTTCGGCGGGTGCTAAATTGTTTAACTCATAAATACAAAAGATGTTATTTCTCAGGCTCCTTGTCACATTTTGAACGGTTCTTTGAATAATAAAATAAGTTTTTGTTAGCCATAACGAAGGGGAATGAGACAAGGATAAATCATTCCTCCCCTGGAAAAAATACATCGTCAATGGATTGTAAACACACAGCTCCGAAATAAAATAAAAAGATCAAAGTTTACGCCCCACCAGGAAAAGTTATTGTTGGAGTACTAAATAGGTAGTCCTCGTCAATTTATTGCAACATGGGAAAACAATAAGCCTTGGATGCTGTAATACATCCGGCTCCGTGGTGTAGTGGTCAGTGCACTAGGCTACGAACCTAAGGGTCCCGGGTTCAATTTCCGGCTGGTACCTTGGGTATTTTTCTCTTAAGGGGAGTCATCCTAATGGACACCAAAGGTTGGTTAATTAGGCATGTTATGTTTAAGACTCCCACTGGCCAACACTTCCATATTCACTATCGCATCATCTCATTACGGGTACGGCGTGTAGAAAACCTTCTATGATGTACCCTGGGCAACGCTCTGTTCTACCAGAAAGGCGAATAGTCTACATACAGGCGAACGAACTGGATACTGTAATGTATCTCTCGGTCAGTAATGCCATACGCTGAAAAGCAAAACGAATTCAAATGTTCTTGGCATTCTCGCGTCACTTAATGGTCACCGATAGAGTATTTAATATCATTTTAGGTCATCCTACAGATAAGTTATTCTATATTAAATAAATATCACGTTAATTTATTTGAATTTATTAAACTAATTTCTACCCTATTACATAGTAAAAAAAAAGAAGCTATACTCGAGCTTACAATCAGAGTGCTTATCGCACCTCTGTAGCGTTTGACTGTTAAAGAAGTAGTGCCCCTCCCGATTGGATTCGTGGGAGTGAACTATTCAACATCGCGGCACTCAGGGAAAGATCAACCAATCAAAATACAGCCCACTATAGTTTATTTTCAAAAGTAACTAAAAAAATTATGCAAAGAATATAATATGCATTTTCACTAAACAAATAGAGTTAAATACTTGATACAGGCCGGGGAGGAATCCTTGATATCAAATTATTTCAAAATAACTTGGATTTTTGTAACAGTATGCTTACAGGAAAAAAAATTGCCCTCATGTCTAGAAATGTTTAGTTTGGTTTGAAAGCAAACTATATATTTTATAAGGGATAACCTGGCTCTAAACATCTGTATAATGTAACAGTTGACCGAGCAGAGCGATCATTTGATATTTCGTCTGTTTATTTGTTCCTCAATTACTGCCAAATGAATTGACCAATTTTAACGAGATTTGCCAAATACATTCTTTGAACCTAAACTAAACGACTAACGTCTTAAACCACACGAGCAACGTTTTATTCTCTTTATACTGTACTATTGAGTATAGTAGAACCTATTCGATTGTTTTCTGTCTAATTTTATCACCAAGGGAAAATATCAACTTATAATAATTACTAATCCAAGAATAGATTATAGGAGATATTTCAGCTTGAAATCTAAAGAGAAATCTTAGGATTGTATTAATTATACGAACATCACATAATTCTTACCATGATGTACTTTAGCAGTTTGTGAGTTGAGGGAGTGAGTTCTTTTGTTCACAAAACTACTAGTATATATATATATATATATATATATATATATATATATATATATATATATATATATA
>CABFWB010005816.1:9800-25060 GCA_902151455.1 Timema bartmani | reverse complement strand
ATGGATTAGGAATTGGGAAGGTTGAATCGAGGAAATGAACCCGCATTTGCGTGGAGGGAGAGTGGAAAACCATTTAGGAAAAACCACCCCCAGTTCACCCGACCGAGATTCGAACCTCGATCTCCCCGCCCTCAGCAGTCTGGCTCAACACGACTAGCGCGTTAGCCAACTACGCCACAGAGGCAGGTAATGTGCCTGTAGTTATTTTTACTTTGTTTATTTGTTTGGTTTATCTTTATATTCATACTAGTGGAATAGTAATCAGGAAGGAAGAAATTAAATGGAATGTATTCACATATACTATTAAGAAAAAAATTACCCTTGGTAAGCCTGACCTAGATTACCAGTGATGGTTGTAGTTAGTTTAAAGAGAAGTTAAATTCAATTCATTTACATTTTTTATTCTTCCAAACTCTCATTTCTTGTAGATGATTGATGATGGCTGGCTAGTCAAAATATTTACTATAGCTTTATTTTTATAGACTAACTCTTTTTTTTTACTTTTGTCTTGACAGAGCACGTTTAAGAAGCTTTAGGGACTTTTCAACTTCTTACCACAATTCCACAGGTACAAAAAAGAAATATAGACATAGCTACAACCAAAATGTATTTAATATTTTTATTTAATAAAAATAAGTTCGGAAATGTCCACTGTACTAAGACCAACAATTTTCTTGGAATGAGAAAATCTTTCATAAAAAAATTACTTTTCAGAAATACTTTGTATAAGCCATAGTTAATGTGTAATTAATCTGCTATTGTTTATTCTAATTAAGTTTTATTTGATGTGATCAAGCAATAAGTATGTTATTTTAAATTAAAAAGGTAAAACCCAAAATAAATTCGACACTCATCTAAAACCGCTTATTTTAACTTCATTATAAAAGGATCCAAACTGTTTTAGTCAAACTTTTGAAGGGTTTCAATTGTGGTTTAAAATTGTTTTAAAAGAATGAAATAATTTTTCACTTACCCCCAGTCAACAACATAGGATTCATAATCCCAGTATTCTCGTGGCTTATGGGAGTTGATATCAGCATAAACGCGTGCTCGACTAGGAAGTGCCATTACTGCTGCCCAATAAAACTGGGATCTTGAACAGCAAAGACTATTTATAAATAGTCCAGCAACATATGATTGGAATAAATTTCCTGAAAAAAAATTAGGCATATAGAAATAAGATAGCCTACACACCAAATATTGTTTATAAAAAAGCATGTAGAGTGCAGTTAGTCCACAAAAAATATGATATTCCCAAACCCCAAAAACATAAACGTACTTTCATAAACTTGTTTGATGTGGGTAAAAATCAGGATCAAATTATTTCCCTCGCTCACAAATATAAGACAATGAGATATTAAAAAATGTTTGTATTGCATTTGTTTTACACATGTGCTTCAAAAGGATGTTAGCAGGGGACAAAAATTAGCACTGCATCTTACTACCCATTTGGGTTGAACGCCTATGTATTAATTACACTGATGTGTTAGGGATTAGGAAAGTTTGATTGAGATTGAGTGCATATTTGAGTGGCGGGAGGGTGTAAAACTATTTAGGAAAAACCATCCTCAGCCGACCGGGATCAAAATCTGATCTCCCTGTCTTCTGCAGCCAAATCTAACACGAGAGTAGCGCATTAGACTTTGTAGCTACAGAAGCGGGTCTGCAAATATTTACTAGGCTACATCCTAAAAGCAAAATTAAAATGTACAAAGTTAAAACAATGAAATATACCTCATTACATTTAAAAAAAATCATCATTCAAGTGAGTTCCCAAACTAACTCTAGATTCTACCAATTTAAATAAAAATAAAAGATTCCACAGCATTAGGGTTTAGAAGATTATATTTTACATTCAAAATGTAAGATATAATAATGAATAATAGCCAGGGTATCTACAAAACCTTTTTATATAAAATTTCCCAATTTTTCCAAGACAACTTCTAAAAAGATTCCACTCAAAACTTCTTGCAGTTTTTATTAGCGAATGGCAATTTTTCTGTTTATTACATTGATTACTGTCATATCTTCAAAGACAAACCTTATGGATACTTATAAGTTATTTTTACAGTACCATAGTTAATATTTAAGGTATTATTTTTGGCCCTGTGTAAATGTGTTATAAACAAAACCCTTTTTTCTCTCTCATATAAGACCGCCATTTCTACGTAATGCATTTTGTTAACATCGAAAAACCAAATCTCTCACTTATGTTAAAATGCTTAGGTGCAAAATTAGTCAAGCACCGATATTTAAATTCCCTGACTTTCCTAGGAACCTAATATACAATTCAGGACTGTGGAGTCGGTAAAAATTTATTGATTCAGACTCCAGCTCCAAAGTAAAAACTTGTAGAACTATAACAATATTTTACACTTTTTTATTTTTGTTTAGGACTGAAATTTGTAATTTGGATTTTTGTTTTAATTTTCTTTTATTTATTTAAATATAAATTTACAATGCCAAAGAATCTTTCCATGAAGTAATCTGTATTGGAGCATTTCATTGCAGTAAATTTTTACTTCTAATTAATATACTTTAGCCATGAAGGAGTCTGAGTCTAAGTCGAAGGTGTAATAATTCCACAGCCCTGATACAATTACTACTATATTGTTTGTTTCCAATTATAAAATGAAAGAAAATAGTGGAAAATGATTGGTTGTTCTTATGCTAGAACCGCCTAATTATTTGGCCATATTTGCAAAGTTATATATACATATATATGTATCCAACATTAAAATGTTGGATACATACTGTACATAAAATTTATCTATAAAGACTGGTTTTGTTACATTGCATGTGACAATTTTGATTCTAAGCTTTCAAAAAGTAAAAGGGTTGCAAAACATTCATTTAATATGTGGTCAAGGATTAACAATAAACCACTTTCTTTTATAAAATATTTTTAATGTCTATCTTGTGCAAGAAATAGAACAGTTTTTTGGTGAATTTCTTCTCACCTTTAATTCATATTCTGTTTAGTGATATTCAAACAGGAAATGTTAAATAAATTCTATTTGTTTAGAAACATTCAACTGTAGGCCCACAGAACAAATTGTTAAGATGTGTGTTTAAAATTTGCCAAGTCCTTATCTGTAGGTCACAATCTCTTTAAGTTATGAGCTTATAATCAAAACCAAATTTGTCTTATTGGTTCAATGACATTATTAAAATTATGCAAATTTATGAAATTTTTCTTGTTTAGGGCGACTTTAAAATGTACACCAAATAAATATTTCATGGAAACACAAAAACATTGTTTCCTTATATTTTTTAACAAATAGAAAATGCTAATCAATAATTGTTGTCGGCTGCTAGGAATTAGAAAATGTAAGAAATAATGGAAACTCAGATGATTCGTCCCACAACCCAAAAATATTTAATATAAAAATGATTAATACCTTTTTTAATTGTTAAAATTTATTGAAAATTTATGCTCGTCTTACAAAACACTCGCAAACCAAGTTACTCGCAATCCAAGGTTTTACTGTACCTAATTAAAGTTACCTTGTCTAAAACTGTTTTCAAATATTCAGAAGTCAAATCATAATGTTCTGCTGGTCACCTTTGATAGATATTAATGGTAATAAAATACTAGCATTTTAGCAATAATGACCCAACAAAATTACTTAATGTGTTCCAAGCCCTACTATCATACCATGTTTACAATATAGAAACTAAAAATTCCTTTTAAAGCCTAGATAATTTTATAACCTTTAATAAGAAATGTAACATGCTTATATCTATAATAATTAAATTTTGAAAGTTAATATAGTATGATTACATAAACATAAAAAAATAGGCTACAAAGATATTTCAATATATCAAAGAATACAGGACTTGGCAATAGTAATGCCCCTTTTTTACGAATGAATTTTTATTAGGTGTTGTCGCTTACAAAATCTTTGTATCAGTGATAGAAGTGTTAGTAGTTTGTTCAGAGAAATGCATATGAAGTCATACATACCTCACGTGTTACTGTCCTTGCATGATTGAGATTCAGATAGGAGGGTAGGATTTTGTTGACTTTTTTTTGGACAAATCATGTGAGGATGAGAAATTCCCAATGAAGATATGGTGGTCAGATGAAGCATCGTTTAAAGTGAATGGGCATGTTAGTTACCACAAATGTGTGTAATGGAGGGATGTTAACCCACACGTTAACTTAGAAAAAGATGTGAACCTACCAGGAGAAAGTTTGGGCAGCAATTTATTGCATGGGTTTAATTGGGCCAATATTATTCGATGGTGCTGTTAATCAGGACAATTACTTAATGTCCTGCAAACAGAATTCTGGTAAAGAGTCAAAAATAAGGTTGGCATGCACTTTCAGAAGAACTGTGCACAACCGCATTATGGTTTGCGTGTCAGACAAAGGTTGGACAGTAATTTTGAAGGGAAGTTGAGAGGTGAACGGAGATCACTTGAGTTGTCAGCATGATCACCAGATTTAACGCCACCGGACATATTTTTTTAGGGTGTCCTTAAAGATCTTGTATACATGGACAAACCCTGAATTGAAAGACACAATTTGTGACAAATTCACTGACATTCCTGTGGGCTAATGCCATACAGCTTGCTTGTGTGGTTAATAGGGTTAATACCTGTCTTCCACAAAATGGACAGCATTTCGAGCACTACACAAAAATGTATGTAAGGGGTGTTACTTGCTGCACCCAGTATATTGTTATAAGTGTCATATTTATCATCCTGTGATTCACATCACTTATTTTGAGTTCAATATTATTTGAACTAAATCACAGTAAATATTTTCAAGCAGAATGGATAAAGTTGTTTACCATTCATTTAAAACTTAACATGTTTTTATTGCAAGACTTTTCAAGATTTTTTTTTCAGTGTATTACATTTTTTAATAATAAAATATATCTCTGTAGTTTATAAATTGATTTTATTACAAATGGACCTTTGAAGCATCATTTAGAAAATGCAAACTTTTTTGCAGGCCAATATGTTAATTCGTTAAGGAAATTGAGCTATACCATATTACACTGTACTGTGTTTATTTCAAATGTTAATTTAAATTCAATGTAATCTGTTAAATGATTCCTTTTTCATGGTGTCTACTCAACTTGAACAATGAAATACCTAACTTTTTCCCTGATTTCCCCTGATCATTTCTCAAAATTCTCGACCCAAAAGTATGTCACACCCTTCTCCCCTTTCACACGTTTTTTTAATCTTATTTATGAATAATAATAATAAGTTTTAAAATCTAAATAAACATGCTTTTAATCATTTGTATTAACATAGTCTACTAGGACTTGGCCAAGACTTCATAAATTCCATCCAACATCTCAACAAGATGATCAAGCTCCCACTTGCCATGATGAACAGAGAAAGAGATGTTTCAAGTGCATGAATCCAAAGAAAATTTGTTATTATAAATAAACCTGTAAAAAATGTGTCAATGTTTTCTTTTGTTTAGAACATGCAAATATGGTCTGTGAAAAGTGTTATAACACTGCTTTT
Source organism: Timema bartmani (assembly GCA_902151455.1). Lineage (NCBI taxonomy): Eukaryota > Metazoa > Arthropoda > Insecta > Phasmatodea > Timematidae > Timema > Timema bartmani. The sequence goes on along the minus strand of CABFWB010005816.1, from coordinate 19,570 downwards.
GAGATTGATATTAATGGTGTTAGTTCAATGATATTAGTGATTTGTTCAACATTTAGTGGTTTAATCATTCCCAATCATAAGTTTTTATTGTGAATGCACAATTTCAGTGGCTTAATTTATATTTTTTATTATTCGTGTGAATGTTTTATTCTTGATTTCAAGTTTCTAATACAAAATTGAAATAAATTGAAAGGTTTTAGTACTTTCCCAACCCAATTTTAATGAAAGTGGGAGATAATTGTATTGTTAATCTGACAGATTAGTTATTAGTTATACCCAATGGTGTTACGATTCATATTGCGCCTGAGCGAGAGTTAGTTACTAAATTATATGTTTTGTGTTATTTGTAATTGAAAAATAGTTTCAGATCATGGGACCACTGCCTACAGCGATTATAAGATGTAAGGTGCTAAAACTATATTATTTCCAGAAGAGTCAAACTGAGCATGGCTTGATAATTTCCCTCCCAGACTTTGTAGTTTTTATTTTGAAAATTTAAATAAAATTTAAATCCTGAATATATATAGCTCAATTAAAAATATAGGATTTTCATCTTGTTTGTCCAACATTTATAATATTTGTAGTTTATCCAGAAAATAACAGGCCCATATTATAATATGAATAGGTTTGAAGGGAATTGAAAAGACTAGGTATATGGTCATAGAGAGAGCACAAATTGAGTATGGTAATTTAGAAATGAATGCAAAAGATCTATAATTTGGCAAGATTAATGAGTTTAAATTAGGGGTGTGCGAAGCTTCGAAAATTTCGAAGTCGAAGCGAATATTAATTAGCTTCGACTTCGACTTCGGCAAACAAAATTTACTTCGAAAAATTCGAAGCTTCGGTAAAAAAATATAAGTATTTTCAATTTTTACCATTCTGAGCTGTTATTCTAATAAATTATATTCATGTTTACCACACACAATTCACAATTTAATTCAAATACAAACTTTGAATTATAGAATGATTATTAATATATATAGGGCGCAAGCTTCTAATACAAATTATTTTCATTTGTTTACCTTTCGAAAGTTCAAAGTTGGGCCCCGTCGATTTATAGGTTAAATATCGATTAGTTCGATATTTTTGAATATCTATGTATTGACACAAAAGGACGACTAGTTGATTGTGACTCTTGACATAATTATTTTCCCTCAATATTTCTTCTGAGATTAGTGACCACTTTTAATAAATGCTGAACACACTATTTTTGTTAAAAAAAATAATGTTTCGGTAAGTATTTTTTTCTTATTCTCGCTTGGTAAATAACTTGTAAATTTTAAATAGTGTGTTTTGATGAAATATTGAATAACTATCGATAGTTAAACAAGTTCAATAATCGATTATATTCAATGCCACACGGCCTGCTTGATTCACAAATTAAATACGTTCAGCTATCTTCACCCCCACATGTCCTAAATTCACGTGATAAAGATTAAAAATAATATATATATATATATATATTTTAAAACAATATATAATTTTAAAATCATATTTTTGTTTTGAATTTTGCATAATTTTTTTCAATAATCTGAAATGAAATGAACTTCACGTGTATTTGCTCAACTCGACAGAAAATGTTACGACGCATGCGCCGAGAGATAAATTAAAAACTTGATAAAAAGTCGAAAAAATAATTTTGAGACAGAATAAAAGTAAACATATTTACCCTTTACTGAATAAATTTTGTTTCAATTTTAAATTATACTTTTTTAAATTAAATATTAAATAATTTATTTATATTAACCTAAAAACTTGAATGGAAAATTCGATGACTTTATGTTGGTTACATTTGACTTTGAAACTATATTGACAAAAAACGTATTTACTAAACAGTTTCATAATTCATGTTTAATTCTCTGCTGCTATACTTTGTTTTTTATTAACTTCTTAATAGTTTTGGCTAGGCCTACGAAAATGTCCGAAACAAAGAAAAATAAAAGTGAAATATGGGGATTTTTCACGAGAGCTTCTGATAAGAAAACTGCCCAGTGTAATATATGCCTGAAAAAATACAAGACGCCAACAGGTGACTTAATTGCTATAAAAGACGTGTTCCTTTTTAAAACAATGTATATTTTTCTCGTAATACCAAAAGATTTACCTTTTTTTTTAAATTTAAATAAAAATAACTACGATAACTTATTTAGCGCATGTGTTGCAGTTTATTTACATTTTATTTTAATGTGTTAGATTGAACAGTAATATTGGATTTTACAAATTACTTCTTTAATTTCTCAAGTTTAAATTTGCTTCAATGCTAGGACTAAATAATCATTTTAATGCATTCAACCCTAATATTTTTACTATTGGATTAAAATATAACTTAGATTCTTGATTTCAGATTTTTAATTTTTAAAATCCTCTATTGCAGGCACAACAAAAACACTTTCAAACCATCTAGAGACGCATCCATCTCATTTCAATGAATTTAAAAGAGCAAAAGGCAATAAAATTGATTCTACCACAGCTCCTAAAAAAGACACACTAGTTCAGTCAACAATTCAAGGTGCCTTTCAGAAAGGTTTGATCATGCAGCCTACCAACCCAGTAGCACACAAAATTACAAAGCAGATTGCAAAAATGTTGGCAATGAGTCTTTTGCCATACGAGTTTGTGGAGGAAGAAGGCTTCATCAACTTAATGAAACATGTAGTGCCAAACTACAAAGTTCCTTGCCGCACTACATTTTCACGAAACTATGTGCCAGCACTATATGATGAGACAAAACAAGATTTAAAATGTCAACTTATTAATGATTTACCCCAACTTTTTGCTTTGTCGCTTACCTCAGATGGATGGACATCACGTGCACATGACAGTTACATAAGTCTGACGTGTCATTATTTAAAACCAAACTTTGAGTACAAGTCATTTACAATGAACACTGTACTACTTAATGAATCACACACAGCTGTGAACATCAGAGCTACACTGCAAGAGGCTGTATGTGAATGGGGCATTGCTTTAAATGAAGATAGGCCTACACTTCCAATATATTGTGTCAGCGATAATGCTCCAAATTTTCGTTCTGCAGTTAATTCCCTGTTTATTTCTATTCCATGTTTTGCCCATTCCCTACAATTAGCTATCCATGATGCCAAAGCAGAATGTCCTGGGGTTTGTACGCTTTTGACAAAAGCAAAAGCAATTGTGGGTCATTATAGTCGTAGTCCATCCGCAAGAAAAAGATTACATTCTGTAATGGAAGAGATGGGACTACCAGTACTCGAGTTGATTCAGTTTGTGGATACAAGGTGGTCCAGCGAGTATAACATGCTTTCTCGACTACATGCTGTTAGGAAAGCTGTTGGAGCTGAACTTGCCAATTCAGAAAATAACATCGAGGTCCTGACCGCAGTTGAATGGAAGCAAGCGGCAGGCATTGTAGAGGTTCTTGGGCCACTAGCTGACGCCACCAAGGAGATCAGTGGGGACAGTTATCCAACCTCTTCAATGGTTATACCCATCCTTCATTGCCTCAAATCCCATCTAAATGTTTTTATCACCAGCAAGAAGGATGGTGTAATGTTCGCAAGAAGTTTAGATAAGGCTTTGAAATCTCGCTTTAGTTTCTACGATTCAGATCCTATTTTCTGCCCATCCATGCTATGCGACCCAAGATTTAGAGGTGTCTTGATTGATGATATGGTGGCAGTAAACACGCTAGCAATTGAAGTTAAGAAGTTGAGTGACAAGTCATCTTTAGAGCCTAACGTAAGAGACGAACAACCCTCGTGCTCCTCTTCTAGTTCTGGACTATGGTCAAGTTTTGATTCCATACCAAATACCACCCAACCGGCAATAGACAACAATAGTGAAGTGAAGGAATACCTAAATGAACCACGAGTGCCTAGATCAACAAACCCCTATATCTGGTGGAGGGAAGAGGGTTGTCGAAAATACCCTAATGTCTCCAAGGTAGCCCTCAAATACCTGGGAATACCTGCTACAAGTGTGTGTAGTGAAAGGGTCTTTTCTAGTTCAGGAAACATTGTAACTGCCAGACGAGAATCGTTGACTCCTATTCATGTCGAGGAATTAACATTCCTTCAAAATAACTTGAAGAAAAAGTGACACTAACTAACTGCCTGTGTAAATATTTTCTTATAATGTTTGTTTTTATTTTAACTTATAAAAGCGGTTTGATTTTGATATAATTTATCCTAATATGCGTTCTTTTTAAAAAAATAAGTTATAACATAACCTGCCCTGAAGTGAATATTTTTAGAAGTTTAATTGCAAATCAAATGTAGGATAATATCATTGCATGTCACTGACCTGTGTAAATATTTTCTTAGCATATGATTTAACCTAATATAGTCTATACCTATATTGTTTAGTAAATTATAATTGTTTATTTACGTGCCCAAGTAAATGTTTTTTTAGTAGGTCTACATATTTTTTTAAAGGGTAAATGTCTTATTGTGTATTATTACATAATTAGGCTTAATTATAATGTTTTATTAAAGTTAGATAAAATGTATCAATTTAATAGCATTTGAACTAAATATAAATATATTAAGGCTAAAAATACCCAAGTTTTTTTTTGAAAAATAATTTGTTTTCAGAGCTATTATTAGTTGTTTAAATTTTATTCGACCTTCGATTCGACTTCGAGAATATTCTCAAATATTCGCTTCGACTTCGCTTCGAACTGAAAAAACTGGCTTCGCACACCCCTAGTTTAAATATTTAGCAACATTTTTATCTAGCAATAAAAATATAAGAATGGAAATGGAAATGCAAACCAGAGTATTTGCGAGAGCTCGATTTTGCGTGAATACACTTCTAATCTAACCTCAGTCTTAGGCAAAGATTTTCTTGTCAATAGATTGAGTTCGTTTGTTCACTCAATTTGTGAGATGGGTTATGTTTGATTCCAAAGGCTTGCTTTATTGATTGCCATAATTGGTTTGGAATCACCATAGTTAGCTTGGTAGCCTTTTGTACACTTGCAAATAGAATTGTGTATTGGGATAGATCAGCTTATAAGATATTTCAAGAATAATTACTATTTTGACAAAGTTTTAATTAGCCTGATTTTCATGTTTTGTCCCACAGCTAAACCAATAAAGGATTACTATTTTATAGATTCCCCTTGAGACACGCGGGTATACCTGCGGGTTTATTTATATCAAAATTATTGGCAAATATGGAGATATGCCAGTATTGTACTTAAGGATAGGAAACTACATAAAAAAACTCGATGTATCCATACGAGATTCCCAACTTTACCTTCATAGCCAAAATTAAAAATAACGGTCGTTTTGTTAGTAATATTTTCATTAGTAAGGTATGTATCAGAAGCTTGAACCTTTGACGTCCTCACCCTTACTCCTCATAAATAAACAATTAAATACAATGTTTTATAAAAAAAAAGCAAAATTCTTGCTGTTTGAGTAAAAAAATAAATTAACACAGCAAAAGTAATCAAATTGTGTTGGATAATTATAAGAAATTATGCCAACATTATGCTACATTACATTATATATCAAGTTGTTGGTTATTTAATATTTACTAATATTATGAAATAGCAACATAATATAATATTACTCCAGTAATCTATAGAATGGTCCAATATACATATTTTCTTCGGTTTTACAGAACGATGTAAACGGTTTGATTTTTTAGCTGTGAAGCTATAATAATCTTTCCAAAATAAACTATAGCTGAATTTTCTTCAGCCATGATTACAGGGTTCCTACAGTATTTGCAAAAAATTCTCCGAGCAACTTCTCACAAAATTTCCATTATAATTTTACGGTATTAGGCTATACATGTGAAAATATTAATTTAGTTAGGACTACATTTATTTCGGCCTCCTGTCCTACAGCTGATCTTGCCTCACATCTAATGGAAGAATAAGAAAGCAGACATCTTATCGACCAGTTCAGGGAAAATGATGGAAAAAATAATAAAATACAACTAACGCTATCAAAAAGGAAAGGCTGACATTCATCTGCAATTGTCTTGCAGAAAGCTAGCTTACACTTCAGGAATGGATCACAGGCTGCTCTTTTCAGTCTCTACAGGTTTTGTTTTAGGAAGCTTTGCTTCTTTGAGAAACCTAACATGGTCTCAAATTTGTAATGCCCTTTGAAAACATTTTATATTCTCTAACCACCACACAGCAAAGAACTTCAAAGGAAAAGTTTTACACCCTGTCAACTGGGTAAACAATGCTCGACGAGCTGGAGAGTCAGTGAACATGTAGTATGTGTGACACAATAAGCTACTTATATTCCAATCGACAGATTCCACTCCTGTTCTCAAAGAAACATGAACAACATTAAGCCCAACATGTTCCTGGATTTAGCAAACTACATACTTCATTCTGTGAGACAGATGTGATATGTTCCTGAAGAAGTGTCATGAACTTTAAATTGACATTTGAGCCATCCAGTGACACTTGTATTAACTTAGAGTGGAAGAGGAGAAATACCATCCAAGAAATGCTTCGGTAATTCTTCAGCAATGCTCCTATCGAAAAAAACACTGTTTAAGTAACAATTGATGACTATGTTTTTCCTTGCCCCAGAATCGAATTACATGTCCATTTGTCCTCTTAGAATAACTTTATTAAACACTTCATCAAATTAATTACAAAATTGTTACATGATTTTAGGTGGTCCAGTAATATGTTCTGAAAGAATGGAGCCAAGCCACGCACAATGAAATATGCAGCCTTATCTCCACCAAGAGTAAAGGCACTGGCAATGGAACACTCGGGAAACATCAACTGAGAAATTGTAATTAAATTACTGCACAAATTGAAAGACTTTTTTTGTCAACAACTTGCAAAGCCCAAATGACTTCGCCTTAGTTATATCATCTTTTATAACAAATGTGTTAGGGTTTCTTCGAGGTACTACACTACTTTCACTTTTGCCAACACCTTCCTTCTTCGGCTTTACAATTTCCGATCAAACAGAAGTGTGACATGAAATGTCATTTCCCCCGACTTTCCAGACCGTAGGCACTCTGGAATGATTATGTATTCTAACAATTTTCATTGAATCAATATTTAATAGTTTTATCTTGGGTTTTTTTCATAAAAGGTACATAAATAAAAGAAACACAACATTTTTACATTATTTTACATGTGCACTATATTATGTTTTTTTAGCACCGCGTCTTATTACCCAATTGCATTATACGTATATGTACTAATTATGTCAATGGTTCTAGGGATTAGGGAAGTTATATTTATAGGAAGTGTACCCGCATTTGTGTGAAGGGAGAGTGGAAAACATTTTGGAAAAACCACCCTCAGTACACCCGACCAAGATTCTATCCTTAATCTCCCCATCACCAGCAGTCTAGTTTGCTGCGAGACTAGTGTGTTAGACTACGCGGCCACCGAAGCTGGTTTAATTATGTTCTAATTAATTTTAATAGTTGCTCCTATTCAACGCTAGAGTAGAAAATTATTATAAATCTAAATAGGTTTATTTCAACAGTAGCAGCGACGATAAACAATCCATTATTCAAATATTTGAAAATTTAAATCAAATTAATATGAATGACATTAGGCCTATTTGAAAGTGCGAGTAAAAGTGTATTCAATCTAAGACAGCAGAAACAAAATATATGTGCACTCATTCCAGTGCGCCTATGAGGATGGGTTGATAGGGGCAAGGGGAGAGTTAATCTGTTTCTTGTACCTGCACACTTAAGCCGACAAACAAAATATTGACAGAAATCTGAGGGATGACTTGATGTTGTAGGGTAGGCAGACCAGTGATGGGGGTAGGTAGGTGATAGTAGAGTTCCCGGCAAAACATTGATGAACTAATAATTTATACTAACTTTCCTTGATAATTACGATGTTTTCCATCTGGTTTATTAATTTGAAAAAAAAACATACCTTTATTTGTGCTAAAATCCAATGTTTGTAGTGAAAATAATTTGATCCTCCTCATTAGGGTAAAAAGGCCAACTTTGCATCAATTTAATAAATTAATTATTAAGATTGATTAAAATCTCTTTCAGTACAAACATAGAAATTTATTTGACCAACAAGATAAAAAATACCCCATGCTCCTGCCACATTTCAGTCTCAGAAAAATCTGAGAGAGTGAGCGGTATTTTTGCGCTTTTCTCAGCCCTTCCATTCCACCTTAAGTTAATATGGTTTGAAGTTTAATGTTGATGTGAGGGCATAATGATTGTTTTGTTATACTTGCCTGTACATCTCAGTATTTTTTTTGTTTTCAAACTATGGTGTGTTGTGCTCAGAAGTGAAAGCATCAATCAAAGATGTGATATAGAGATCCCACATAAATTGAACAGGTGGACATGAACAGAGAGCTGACACTTTTTTAATTAGGAAGTACTAGATCTATGTCTTTTCAATCTTGAGCTTCTTCAAAGATTAGTGCTAGCGTATAGCAGGACTTCTTGGATAGAAGATACCTGCCAATGTCTGGCACACAATCTCCCTTGTAGCCAGGTGTGCCTATTCACCGGTACCTGCCAGAACAATCCATTTGTCGTTGATGAAGAACTCGTAGAAGAAAAAAAATTCTTATGTGATAAAGTGAAGCATCTCATCTTTACTAAAAATAAACTTCAATGCATATTATTTTTTAAACTGCTAGATTAATTTTTTTAGTCGTTTGTTTTTTTGCACTGCCCTTATAACACGTCCAGCCGAACCACATATTTACACTAATTGATCAGGCGTGAAGGTAGAATTGAGAGAAAATGAACCCAAAATTGAGTGGGAAATAATTTAGGAAAACCCACTCTCAACACATCCTTCACAGAATAAACTCTTGAACTACTGTACTTGCCAGTGACTCAGTCTATAGCGAGAGTGATGCGTTAGACCAGTGCTCTCTGTACCTATGGCGCGCGTACCCAAAGTGGCAAACGAGAAGATTTTCTTGACACATGGTACTCACTGCTGTCCGAAATTTTATGTTTGCCTGATCAACTTTGTTATGTATGCTTTATTTTATTCAACACCAGGAGCAGCACAAAGAGAAGACAGGATTAGAAAGCTTAATTTTAGGGTGGAAATGATAACAAATATAAAGCAAATTTTACAGCACTCTGCTAGAGTTTGGCCTAGCAGTAAACTGAGAATGTTCACGAAACTATTGTTTGTTTTATGCAAATCACATTAAATTAATTTCATTTAAGAGTTCAACTTTTGATAAATAAAAGTTTAGGCCTAAAAAAGATTAATCTTTGCTTTCTCTCAAACCCTCAGTTTAAAATCATCCCTTCCTCAAGTGAAAAAAGTGCTCTACTTTTCTGATGGGTCAGCTGCCCAATATAAGAACAACAAAAAATTTCATACATTTGTGTCACCATGAACAAGATTTTGGAGCTCAAGCCGAGTGGCATTTTTTTGCCACATGCCATGGCAAGGGACCATGTGATGGAATTGGTGGGACAGTTAAAAGGATTGTAAGAAAGACAAGTCTTCAGAGGACAGTAAAAAGTCACATCATCACACCAATAGATATGTACAAATATTGCGTGGACAATATAAAAAAATAGAGTTTTTCTTTAGTTCAAGACAAGACATTGAAGAGGTTGGACTGCAACTTCAGACAAGGTACCAATTTGCCATTCCTATACCACAGACTAGATCATATCATAGTTTTATTCCTGTTAGCCAAAGTGTTCTTCACGTCCGCATTACATCCCTGTCGGAAGAATTCAGAATTGTTGCAGTCAGTAAGGAAGTTCAGGTTCAACAACAGACTGACCTACTGCCAAAGCTTAGGGATTACATCTGTTGTGTGTATGAT
>CABFWB010005815.1:17142-37312 GCA_902151455.1 Timema bartmani | reverse complement strand
TTTTTTTTTGTGATATAGCCCTCTAACCGCTGGAGGCCAACAACATGTAAATATTAAATTCTTCTAAAAGTTCTTTGGACCTAATCGTGTTTATAACATATGAAGGGCAGTGATTGGAATATTGTAAGTGACTTTGCGCGCGAGGACTGTATCGGAACTATCATTTCTAGACTTTTTTTTTTTCAATTTGTTGACTTTAGGGGCAATTTTAATGGTATCTGGGCGTGAGTTATTTGGCCCATGTTATTGCAGGAACCATTTTCTCAGAAATTGTACGACATATCTTGACAACAAAAATGTACCACTTCATAATATTTTTATTACTATAGAAGTGAGCTTGACTTATCCATGTTTAAATAATGGTTCGTTTATTTTAAAAAATATTTTTTAATCTTACCAAACCATTTGTCATCATACATGAATAATTCTAGTACAGTTCTACAATAATATAAGTGATATTTTGTCATGAGGAGTTGTACAGTTTCGGAGAAAAGTGTACCTACAATATTGTTGTTATTATTATTAGCACCGCGTCTTACTACCCGTTCGGGTTATAAGCACTTACGCTAATGTATAATGGTAGGGTGATTGTGAGATGAAATGGAGAACCTACAGTTTAACGTGAGATCCGAACCACGGTGGAGGCCTGGCATTCCTCACACTCACAAGTTGTGATTAATACACGTCAGAGGTAAAGGAAGTTGTTTGGCAATCAGATAAATCTGTGCCTGGACCGAGGATTGAACCCCGGACCCCCCAACACAGAAGTACCTACAATAAAATGGGGACTAGGCCTAGGGGGGCAAATAATTCACGTCCATATTACCTTAATGTGTACAGCGGAGTAGACTACGTTTTGAATATCAAGTCGTAAAACTGCTCTTAAACTGTTGCCTGCCTCATATTCAGTGATCATCATTTTAACTTTCTACTTCAGAGGATTTAAAGTCATTCTCAGTCTCGATGGGGATGGGGGTGGAGGAGGGGATGGAGGTGGGGGAGGGGAGGGATGAGCCACTTTCCCTATCTCCCCCCCCCACATTCCCTACCTCCCAGAGCGCGCTAATACTCTTAGATTCTACTCTGATCCCTCATTAATATAATTATTAGTGTACAATTACAGCATCAAATGTACAGTAATAATAATCGTGTAATCGTGCTACGCGTCTTACCACCCGCCAGGGCTAACACCAATATGGGTTGAAGAGGATAGTGGTAGAATGTAGAGGAAATGTATTTAAATTCGCTTGCAGCGAGAGGCGGAAACCATCCATGATGAAATTTGTCTAAATACACCCGGTCGGATGTCTCCGTCGCCGGAAAGCCAGACAAGATGAGACTGACACCATAAACCACGCGACCACTGGTGCGGGTTGTATGTAACTGTTTTTTTTAAATGTGGTCATCAATGGTGGGTTCCAAAATCAGCAAAAACAGTGTTTATAAGTCTTCTTGAAATTGTCGGCCCATAAAAAGTTTTCTCTGGATCTTTGCCACATCAAAGTGGCCCAATATTAGATATAATTAGAAAGGTTCCCAAAGTAGAGACAGAGTCGATAGATTGATAGGTCTTGTATCGATTCGGGCAAAATATCGAGTGCACTCTATCGATCTTGGTAAGATCTATTCAATGCATTCGTTAAAAAAGAATTTGCTTTAAACTTTTTTTCTTTTCTTTCTTCAATGGCACTGAAGATATTTTCTTCAATAAGCCAGGAACACTTGTATTCGATTCACTCCCGATGCTGCTCTCTTGATGTTTCTATGAGTTCAATCCAAGTCTGACCCACATAACCTAGCCCTAACTCAACACGAGTTTCGTCTACGAGATAACCGGGGAGACATTTTGTTGGTCTCTACACTCGACATATTTATATTTAGAAGGAAATTGTACAGCCTCCTATACAAAGTAACGTTGTCTGAGTGTAATACATTAACTAAAGGAAAGTCTGTAATATAATTAAGAATGTAATTTACCCGTGCCAACTGTTGTCGTGGACGATACGTTCCAATGTTTCAGGAACGTGGCAAACCACACAATGTGAAGGTAGAACCTTGCGCATCAAATAAAGTAGGTCTTTCGTGTAGGCGTGCCCGAGCCGAAGGCGGATTATTGTACAAATAAACTTTCTAGTGCCCTTAACTCCCGAAAACCATGGTATAACTAATTTTGAACCACAGATCCCATGGTACCATTTTGCTTTTTGCTGGCATGTGGTCTCCCGCCATTCGCTCCATTTAACCTGACTTCTTAGTTTTACCCTCGGTATATGGTGGCGGGATTTCCTGTACAATGGAAAGTAAATTTACACTAGATGCCAAACTATCTACTCTCTCATTACCCATTATAAACACGTGAATAGGAATCCATTGGTACCCCAATCCGTAGCCCCTAGCTCGTAGAGAGGCACACTCTTCAAATATTTGAATTATCACTGGGTGTGATGGAGGGCTTGACAAGCCACTTATAGACTCCAATGCTCTACGGGAGTCGCATAATACCACTACAATCTGCGGACGTAAAGATTAGATATATTTCCGTGCCTGTAGGATAGCAAATAATTCCGCTGTAAATATTGACGCGTCGGTATTGTAGTCTATATGTCTGACCATAATTAATACTACTGTCATAGAAGGCCGCACCCACTAGGGCTGGCTCCCCTCCCCTCTGTAAATATAAGTCTGTATCTACTCCATCTTTCTTTCATATGTCTCTCTGCATTTAACTTCTGTTCGATAGGAGGGGTAACTCTTTTTACTCCTGAATCAGGGATAGATAACATCACTGGTACGTCCCAAAGGGCATCATGCCCCCCAGTGATACACTGTAAAGGATACGGAAGAGAAAAGATACACTGACGCAGTTCATTCAAACCCAAAAAACTATCCACCCGAGATGGACATAAGAAATAACGGGAGTTCTTCCGCTTCAGTAAGGAATGCATTGGTTGGTGATACTACATTCTTAAAGGCCCATATTGGATCCTATTCAGCTTTGCCTTTAAGCTTATTTCAAATATGAATGGGCATATATATTTTTTGGGAAAAGTCCCTAAGATTGAGCCCATTACATATAGTTTTATAAATTTTGTTTGTACATGTCCTGACATGTCATTGAATGGTCAGGGAGGCCGAACACAGGGGCTCTTCTGCTTGTATCTATGATATAATAATAGAAAGTGTATTACAATTACTAGATATGATCAATCATTCACTTAGATTTAAAAAGTAGTAACTCTTAAAAGTATTTTTGAACTATTAGAATTTGAGTATGTACTATCATTTTATACTGATACTCTTTATTTATCAGTATATTTAAAATTAAGACTACAACGATTAAACATTTTAAAACTGTTTAAAAATTTGTGTTTCTATTTTTTCCTGCAGTAGGTATTTTTTTAAAAGAGATTTGAAAACAATCATGTTGGCGAACCTGGAGCGTCATAATCAACATGGAGATTTTTCAAAACATGTCACTCCTACTTTAGGTATATATTCTAATTTTGTTTACTTACGTAGGATTAGTAATTTTCTCTTTTTATCTAGATCTGTAGTTAAAATATTTTACAAGTATATTTATTTTTAGAAAAATTAGCAACCCATTAGTTTCTTTAACGTAGCTATTTTCCTTTTAAAGTGTTTCACTTGCGTTGGAAATGGGTGTGAATAATTATTAAGATAATCAAATGTATTGTCACGTTGTTAATTTATTCCGCCCATATGTGATGTAATTGTGTTGTGAATGCTGCAGTTTGTTTCTCACTTGTTGATTTGCTCCAGGTAGTGCATAGTTACATTCCCAAGTTGTGGTAATGGAGAGTATGTCTAAGAAAAACATCATAGAAACCGTAGATACTGCTAAAGATTATGCCTGTAAACTTGAAGATCTTTTAAGTTCGGTGAAAGGGGCCAATGACCAGGTTGGTAGCGAAAACATTATTCATTGTGCATGGATATCTTTAGTAAGACTTAATCCATCCAAAGTAGACAAGTGATTAAAAGATCAAATTTACTTAATTCTAAACAATTTCATTTCTCTTAAGAGTAGATGGTAAATAACCCTTATTGCATCTGGTCAGGATAAAACCTTGACCCCCTAAGTAGGATTATTTTGACACCGGCCAATTCTGTTGATACAAAATTTTACCTCTATTTTACTATCGATTATTATAATATGGGCCTTACTGCCGGTGCCATTATGACACTTAAGTTTATGACCTCTCATTATTTATTGGGTTAAAATTTGCCTTAAACTTCAAGCATTGGTTGGCTGAATACATAAGGATTCCTTGTCAGCTCAAACTAAGCGCTCTTGATACAGTGCTACCAACATATTAACAATATTAACAGTTGTTACCACTTTCAGTGGCCGCGTTGCTTAGCACGATATTCTCGCAGTAGACTAAACTGTTGATGACGAGGAGATGGAGGTTCGAATCTCGGACGAGTGTACTGAGGTTGGTTTTTCAAAAATTTGTTTCCACCCTCCCTCCACGCGAATGCGGGTACACTTTATCTGAATATAACCTTCCTAAACCTTAAAACCATTAGCGTAAATAGTAAGCCTACATAAGCGTATAACCCGAATGGGTAGTAAGACGCGGTGCTAAAAAAAGTTATTTCCCTCTATCCCCACCATTTCTCTCCCCCCCTCTGACTTACGACCCGTACCGCAACTACGGCAAGCCATGCTGTCTCCCTGACCAGCCTCTCTGGTTCGGTTGCTCAGTGTTTTAAAATCTCCGCCCTACAACCCAGCCACACCCGTTTTAAACTCTCATCACCTCACTTATAGTAACATACAAGCTTCCCTGGTTATCCTCTAGGAGCGATAACAAAATTATTTTACCTTCTCACCTTCAGATACAAACAAGCACACAGAAAACCATCAGCGAAATCGACAGCACGTTCGACTTGCTAGTGTCGACCCTGTTGGAGAGTTTGAACAAGCGGAGAGCGCTGTTGAGGACCGAGGCGTTGAGATTACGTGATGACGGGTTGGCGCCATTGAAGGCCTGCCGTGACATCATCGACGAGAAGCTGAGGGTCACCAAACTATACATTGAGGAAGGTCGGAACATCCTCAGGGTCGGGGGGCTTACTACGAGTCTTGAAAAGACTCTCTGTTTCACCGAGCAAGCTTCGCTCCTAGGGAGGTAAGCCTATTTCATTACAGGGGTCATTCTTTGTCATCGATCTTTTGTCAAACATGAAATTCAAATATGGAAAGCAGGTTTTTTTAATCAGGGTGGAAGGTGGGGGGTATTTCTTTCCCCCTCCCCCAATTCTTGTCCTCTGTGAAACAAAGAAGTGTGAAAAATGAGGAATAGAGGGGGCAAAAAAGAGTAAGAGAAGTAAGTTTTTCTCCTCAAGTATTGTGTAGAGTAAATTAACTCATCTTGCTGAATGCCCCTACACTAAACAAGCAAAATTATATTGAAACATAATAGGCCTATTTCTAAAATTGTGCGTTGAGAGAATATTTTTGTTATTTTGTCCAGCCTTCCTGCAGTCCCTAACCTGGAGGAGGTGGCAGACCTGTCATTCCAGTGCCCTGTAGAGAGCATAGTGCCAGAACTGCAACAGTGCGTGGCCAACATCGGCCAAGTGTCGAGGATGGGGCCAGTGCAGATCACGGAAGTCCACGAGAAGCCGGGGGCACTGCTCGTTCAGTGGGAAGAGGTAGGAACACTCGTAAACCCCCCTCGGGGCTTGGTTTGATCTAGGAAAGCCAAAGGCATCGATCGTTCAGTGGTGGGAGCTAAGAACACTCGTAGACCCCCCTCGGGGCTTGGTTTGATCTAGGAAAGCCAAAGGCATCGATCGTTCAGTGGTGGAAGCTAAGAACACTCGTAGACCCCCCTCGGGGCTTGGTTTGATCTAGGAAAGCCAAGGGCATCGATCGTTCAGTGGTGGGAGCTAAGAACACTCGTAGACCCCACTCGGGGCTTAGTTTGATCTAAGAAAGCCGGGGGCACTGCTCGTTCAGTGGGAAGAGGTAGGAACACTTGTAGATCCCCCTCGGGGCTTGGTTTTATCTAGGAAAATAAAAATTTCATGATTTTTGTGTTTCTTGGTTATTATTCTGTGTACTAGGCCTAAATAAAGTTCACTAAGCAAAATATACTATAATATGTAATAAATAAAATGTTAGAATTTTATGAAAACAAAGCACAAATAAGAGTAAAAACACTAACACATATTTACACACACTTCAATAATTCATTCCTGTTCATTCTAACTACTACTTCCTGTTCATTCTATCTACTATTTCCTGTTCATTCTTTACTACTATTTCCTGTTCATTCTAACTACTAAGCTACTTCTTGAGGAAGATGCAATAATAACATCAAAATCAAAGTATGTGTTAGTGTTTTACTTTGATTTGTGCTTTGTTTTTATACAATTCTATCATTTTATTTGTTACAAAATATATTTTTCTCCAAGTGTGAAATATAAAACCTCTAATAAAGTGTTCCCCATCCTCCTTTAGTTGAAATTAATGTAATAATGCATTCACAGAAATAAATCTGATTTTAAACTAAACATTAACTTTTGCTTTATTAAGAACATAATTTTAGTTTACTCAAGTTAAATTTCAAACTTATTTTTGGTTTTGTTCTAACTACTCATATATTTACACCAATTTTAAATGGATAAGTGAGGCTTAGAAGAAATGTACCCACATTTGTGAAGGAGCAGAGTGGGAAATAAATTTAGATAAAACCATCCTTGATACAGTTGACTGGGATTCGAACCCTCATTTCCATGCGACAACTGATTTAGATAACTTCACAGCTGTTGTGTGAACACTAATCGTTTCTACACCTAACTACGGTCGTTTAGGTGGACTATGAGCGTGTGGTGGACGTGCACAGTTTCCGCCTGCAGCTGGCTTATGGGGATGTGCGCGGTCAAGACCACCTGCAATTGTCCAACTACCACGACGCCTACATTGGCCCCGAGGGCCAGCACCTTGTGAGAGACCTGCGGCCGGGTGTGCCGTACACGTTCAGAGTGTGCTGCCGTGTAGAAGGGAGCAGTGATTGGAGTGCGTGGTCCCTGCCTCGTGTGGCCCTCACTCACCAGGAGCCGTTCTGTACGTAAACACTACATACTTGTAGATAACTCACCAGGAGCCGATCTGTACGTACACACTACATACTTGTAGATAATTCACCATCAGCCATTCTGTACGTACAGACTACATACTTGTAGATAACTCACCAGGAGCCGATCTGTACGTACACACTACATGCTCGTAGTTACACACTACATACTCGTAGATAACTCACCATCAGCCGTTCTGTACGTACACACTACATACTCGTAGATAACTCACCATCAGCCACTCTGTACGTACACACTACATACTCGTAGATGTGTTCACAGCTCACCGGTAAACTAGAAATTGATTGTAAAAAATAAGGCTCTATACTAAGGATGCTTTTATTAACTCTGAATGAAGAGCTGGAAGATTAAGGCCAACTCAATTTTATCAAAGTTTTATCAACCCTGGATCCCACTATTTGTTCAGCTTGTATGCATAATAATAACGCTAGTGGGTTAGGGATGGGTAAGGAAGCATTTTAGAGGTAATATACCTGCATTTGCAAGGAAGGAGAGTGGGAAACCGTTTAGGGAAAACCACCCCCAACAGACCTGACCAGGATTTGGACCTCGATCTCCTAGTCATTGGCAGTCAAGGCTAACATGAGAATTACGCCTTAGACCATGAACTGTCATTGAAGGTTCATAATATTAGTGTGAAGAATGTTACAAGGGCACCAGCCCGTAAGTTTTCTGGTGCAAGGGCTCCTTTGGTGTATATATGTTGGGAACCCCTGCTCTGTACTACTCTTTGAAGTGTCTGGAAAACCTGGATAACACACAGATTTTTATTAGTAAAATGATAGAATTGTAGAAAAACAAACACTTATACATTTAAATTAGTGTTTTTACAATTATTTGTGCTTTGTTTTTCTACAATTTTATTAATTTTCTATTATAATTTGCTTGATGCATTTTATTTCATACATATTATTAATAAAATGGTGGCAACCATGAATATTTACGTTGATTGAAATCTCTGAAATGAAATGTTGAACTGTAAAATCATGTGCCTGTAGGTTGGGGTGAGTCCAACTCTAACTACCTGATCACCAACGAGAAGAAGCTCGCCAGTAAGACGAGTCCCGAGCAGTCTGTGCTCCTGTCTAGCACGGCTCAGTTTGGACCAGGCCATTCCATAGAGTTCACCGTGAGTAGGACTTGGCATGGCGGAGTCTCCTGTATTAGATTTAGTTCCTAGGTAGTCCTTGTCATGACAGTCTCCTGTATTAGATCTAGTTCCTAGGTAGTCCTTGTCCTGACAGTCTCCTGTATTAGATCTAGTTCCTAGGTAGTCCTTGTCACGACAGTCTCCTGTAGTAGATCTAGTTCCTAGGTAGTTCTTGGCACGGCAGTCTCCTGTATTAGATCTAGTTACTAGGTAGTCCTTGTCACGGCAGTCTCCTGTAGTAGATCTAGTTCCTAGGTAGTTCTTGGCACGGCAGTCTCCTGTATTAGATCTAGTTCCTAGGTAGTCCCTGTCTCGACGGTCTCCTGTAGTAGATCTAGTTCCTAGGTAGTCCTTGTCACGACAGTCTCCTGTAGTAGATCTAGTTCCTAGGTAGTCCTTGTCACGACAGTCTCCTGTAGTAGATCTAGTTACTAGGTAGTCCTTGTCCTGACAGTCTCCTGTAGTAGATCTAGTTCCTAGGTAGTCCTTGTCCTGACAGCCTCCTCTAGTAGATCTCGCTCTGAGGTCTTGTCTATGTGGTACGTTGTCCTGCCACAGGTGCTGGAGTGTGGTATCGGCTGCAGCGACGAAGGTCTGGGACTTGTCGCTGGCCCCGTGGAGGGGGAGAATCTCATCCAGCCAGGCTGTCTCTTCGTCAACACTCAAGGTACACCACTTTCAAAGGTTACAACTTGAAGAGCTTGAACCAGGCATCTCGTTGTGGTGCCGGTTTCTTTATTATATTGTATAAAACAGGGTGGTTAGCACCAGGGAAACATTTAACCACATTAAATATATATATATATATAACACAATTGGAAAATAGTTTTTATTTAAATTGAAGAAGGTATGTGAAAGATCGATAGAAACATATAAGGCCCCCCCATAAATGTACAGTATCGCCTTCAGGTTGAACTTGTTATGCCTCACTGTTCCTCCGCACTTGCACCAACCACCCCCTCTACTGCCTGGGCCGCTCGACACTTCATGTTCTCTGAGCCGTCCGTGACAATTTCCCCACTGTACTCGACACCAAAGAGAACTCCTCTTTCTATTGGCTCGCTTGGCAGCCACTGTCCCTCAGGTTCTCGCGCGCCAATGAGAACTCCCACGTTCTCCCATTGGGCAAGGCCAGGAAGCAGTGGAGGGTATTTAACAAGGTGGTTCCTCGCTCAGAGGTCAATCGGTGAGTGGCTACCCAACCCGGGTGTACCGCCTTTTGGAAGGAACAAAGATAAATTGTCAAAAATCAGAAAAAGCAATATTATCTAATATTCTCTCGCACCTTTACTTCCCACCGCGACTCAGGTTGGCGGGACACTCGCCGACATTTGTCCTACCCCTACCCACACGTGTCTGAATATAATGTCGCCCAGAGATGACCGAAGCCGCAATCGAGGGATAATAAGCTGACAGGCCGAACTGAGACAGTTCTTCCTGTCTAGCTCACTACCACACACCAACAGATCAGTTTGTCAGGTTATTATCTTTAGTCCGCCTCGGGAGTGAAGTTGTTTACAAGATCTTCCTGAGGAAAATGTCATCACACACTCTACCTTCATATATTTGCTTTGTCACTCGATCCACACCCTCTCAACATTCCTAAACCAATATAAGACACTTCTTTCACATTGACCTTTTGTATTACCTTTCAAACAACACTCCTTCAGCACCCATTCATTACTGACTCTGTCCATACGAGTTATTCAACATACATTTCTTAGATATACCCATTCATTACTGACTCTGTCCATACGAGTTTTCCCACATACATTTCTTAGATATCTCATTCCAACTGCATTCACCTTGTTCTTGTGTTTCTCCTGACAAACACATGTTCACATCAATAAAACAATGTTGGAGTTAACACACTTTTATATACTCCCATCTCTGTCTCTTTTGATACTTCATTCTTTGCAATAGTCCACATACAATCAACTACTCTTTGAGATGCATTCACCTGTCTGTTGATTTCACCATCTATCCTTCTTATTTTGACTCAGCCGACAATCATTTCCTAATCTGTCCTTATCAAAAACTATAACCTTAGTTTTGGATACATTTAATAACGAAGATCCATCCTGCCTGTCAACACATTCAAACAATTTAATGAATTCTGCAAGTTGCTTTCATTCTCAGCCATTAATATGACAACATCTGCATATATAACAGCACTCACACATTCACATTGTCCTGTTGTACACCAACCACGTCCTCACAAACATCCCTCATACACTTATCCATGAAAATATTAAACAACCTTGTCCAACACCCTGTTCACTGTCAAACCATTCGCTCAAAGCTCCATCCACCCTAACACATGTTTTACTTCCATAATTGTATTGTAAATGCATCCACACCATACTTTCTCAGAACATTCCATAACATTTGTATATATGTGCGCTTCAGGTAGCGTGTTTGTGGATGGAGCGGAGAAGACGACCAAGCTACCCTCTCTGCAGAAGTGCTCCAAGGTATGTTTCACCTGCGAGAACATACGCGACGGAAAGATCCGCGTCAATGTGGACAGCAATAACAAGACTGTCACGTACGACTGGAGTGTCCGCTGCCCACTCTATTTCGCTGTCTGCTTCGGTGAGATGGGCTGGAAAGTGCTGGTGGAATAACCACGCGTACTCCGCGCGCCCGCCTGAGAATAGTAGAATTGTTACAACTGCAAGCAAGGGATAATTTCTCTTAGCTTAAGATTTTGTTGAAAATACTGAAGAGTAATTAAAAATATATATTTTATAGAATAAAACCTAGGTCAGGAGATCGAACGGTAACGACCAATTTTAATCAAGGAGCAGCCATCACTCCTTTGTCCAGTGGCAGCAGTGTAAAGTCTGAACTGTGTTCTTCTATTCATTGTAAAAGTCCTGTCATGTTTGTTACCTTTGATATATTTCCATCCCTCTTTCATTTATCAAACAGCGAGTTTCCTTTTAGCTAAAGTTATTAAAACTAGAGAATGCCAATATTTCTCTCTAAGGAAAAGTTCTTCTCGCTTTTTGAGATATTCTGTTATACATATTTGTAAGAAGGTACAGGAAAGGTGGATAGAAACATATAAAAGGGACGAACACAATATGTAAAGAAGAACACAGTTCACACTTTACACTGCTGCCACTGGACAGAGAGGTGATGGCTGTCTCTTGAAGAAAATAGATCACTACCACCCAATCCCCTGACCCGGGTTTATATGTTTCCATCCACTTGTCCGGCACCTTCTTACAAATAAGAATAACAGAATGTGGGGGTGTGCGAAGTCCACTTTTTTCAATTCGAAGCGAACTCGAATCGAATATATGATATATTCTTGAAGCCGAATCGAAGTTCAAATATTTTCTTTTAGTTGTTTTATGCTTGAAAAAAATATTATACTGTGGTTATAACTTAATGCACTAATATTACTTGTAAAATGTTATATAGCACCATTGCTTGTAATATTTTGTGTTAATATTACAAATCATGTTTCTATCACAACTTACAATTCAATTACTTCAGTTTTTGTTCCATATAAATATTAATTTGTAATATATAAAACAGCTCATAATGGCTATAATTGAAAATAAATGGAGTATTTAAGCTGTCAATATTTTTATTGGCGAAGCTTCGAAGTTGGAAGCTGTTTCGAAGCCAAGTTGAAGTTTCAAAGCTTTGCACACTCCTAACAGAAGGCCAATATTTAAAATGTATAACTATTGATGAATGTGGTTACATAGTAGATACAAATACTTGTTTGAATCTCTGTCAGAGTTAAATGTGTGTCATGACTGTAATGAACATATTCAAGTTCATGCTGTTTCATGTTCATTACTGGCTTTTACGAGTCTAAATATTTTGAGACATAAAACTTGTTTAGTTAAGTCGTTCATTCACCACATTCAAAGGGCACTGGAAGTAGATTTTATTTCTGTAGTGATTTTTTATATTCTTTCTGCATGCGAATATTTTTTTCTTATCCCATAGTGTGTGATAAATTGGAGTCGTTAATAGTTGGAAGGCTGGCCATTATATCAAACGTAAAATAATGTTTAAAAAAGAAAAGAGATTATTTTTAAAAATTCTTGGTCGTCCATTTTTTGTCAAGATTTTTAATACAAAAGTGGACGAATGCTCCTAAAAATAATTCTATAAATATCATCAGAAGTAAACTTTATTTTGAAAGTAAAGTCAATTTTAATGTAGGTATTTCATTATTGAGTTTAAAATACTGTTTATTTAAATTGTTTTTATTCTTTCAGCTTGTAAGCTGTGCCATTATTTTGTCATCAATGTCAAGTATTGTTATGTTTTAAAAACTCTCATTCGTAAATATTTTGATTTTTAGAAATGTCTAGAGTGTAATTTCATCTTAGGTGTCCAGGCAGTTTAACCTTGTACTTTAGGAATATTTAAAAATCTTGAATGTTAAAGAAGATAATATTGGATCAGACTATAAATGAAATTTGCACTTGTATACATATATTATGAACTGAAGTGTACATAACTCACCATTATAAAGAGATTGTATGTTAAGAGGAACTATTAATAGGTATTGAACTAAGATATCTTGTTGGAATTAAACGATATGGAAATATAAATCATTATTGAATAGCTTACATTTTATTGGGGATGTGAAAGACTCGAAAATATTTCACTTGAGACCAAAAAAAAATATATCCCTGTCTCGAAAGTTAAAAATGAATCTTGAAAATTTGAGAAATTTGAAAGAAAAAAATTAAAGAGCTTTAAGAAATTTTCAAACCAAACCTGGAATATATTATTTCTAATAATAGCCTACTCTAAAGACCTGAAAAAAGGCCCCACTTTTCCCGCAAAAACAGCTTTCATTAAGTAATGTTTTGGTTATAAAAATTGTTTTCTAATATCAAACTTAGACATTATACACTGCTACACAAAAATTAAACTATAAATTTTACATATTTCAACTATCACTACTTTATTAATTGCATTAAAATTGTGTGTAAGTTATATTTAAATTTATATTTTTGTACTTTTGAAGAAAGTTTTCTTGGCTAATTCTTGCGTCTCAATATTTTTTCATATTCTTGTCTCGATATCATCTTGAATTTAAAAAGAGGTTCTCGCACATCCCTACATTTTATATTAGTCTTTTTTTATGTATAAATTCTAATTTGTAATGTTTATTTTATCATGGTAAAAATTGTTGTTTTTATATAGAGTAGACAGTTAGAAAATAGTTCTATAGATGGTGATAATAATCTAGATTGTTACTCTGTGAACTTCTCACTTTCTAAGCTGGTTTAGATTCTTGGATAATACATTAATAATATCGGGAATAAAAGGCGTGTTTTCGTGATTGACCTGGTATCGATGTTTACGACCAGAGCATTCTCCCGCTCCTGTTATCGTGGCTGGTTACAATTTACAGTTTGGTAACGCTTTCCTTGACCAAACTAAATAGCCTGGTATCAAACAATGAGCTGATAATTGTGCACCATTTTCAAAACAGCATGACTCCTTATGTCAGATCCAAACGCGTATAACTTTGTAGTCAATGGATCTTGACAGTTACATGTAAATGGACAGCAATTACTTGCTAGAAATATGACAGTAAGTAGGTACTTAAAAACGTTTAGTTATGGATAAAAGAGAGTATTGTATGACCTAGGCCTATTTACTCATGGTGACCTGGTGGTTTAGGGGTAAGGTGTCAGACTTCTGTGCTGACGTCCGGGGTTCAATCCTCGGTCCTGGCACAAATTTATCTGATTGCCAAACCCTTCCTTCACCTCTGACAAGACGTGTATTAATCACAACTTGTGAATGTGAGGAATGCCAGGCCTCTACCGTGGTTCGGATTCCACGTTAAACTGTAGGTCCTCCATTTCATCTCACAATCACCCTACCGTTACACATTAGCGTAAGAGCGTATAACCCGAACGGGTAGTAAGACGCGGTGCTAATAATAATAATAATATTTACTCATGCAACATACTTCATGTTTTCTGTACGTTATTTTTGGAAAGATATGTTTTCTCGATATTGTGTATTTTATACTAGGCTTAAAAATAAACACCACTCTAATTAAGAATAAAACCAAATAGTTCATTATCCTTTGATTTGCAGTACATGTAGGTTTACATAAATTAACCTACAAGCTATTACAGCTAATCTAATTCAACCGCCATTTTTATTTACGAAAAACAACTCAAAGTCGTTTTCGTGCTCCAACTTGGTCGATAACACTCGATACAAAGACGTAATTAAGTCAATCACGAAAACTCGCCTAATGATTTAGAAAAAATAAATTTTTATGGCCAACACTAATAACATTTATTATTATTATTGTTATTTTATAAATATTGATAATATCCAACAAAATTGACAGCTTAAGATCACATGACTTGATGCTTATGTATTCATACGCTGTTGTTACTTAAGTAAACGTATCAAGAAATTAATTGATGTTGGGAAATTAAAATACACGAATACATAAAGTGGGGAAAACAAGTTCTGGCTTCAATAACAAGAGTTTTTATTAATGTGCTATCCCTGAATCCAAAAATAAAAGCCCACAATTGGGTGAATATTTTTATTATAGTTATTAATTTTGACTCTCCTAAATGTATTTTAAACTAAGGGATTTTTCCCCAAACTGTCACTGGTTTTGTATCTTGAGCGTGCCATGGTGAACTAATAGTAATATAAGTTTGGAATTGATATTTTTTAATGTAGTTTTAACTAGCTCTTTACCTAAGCAGTGATTTTTTATAACTGCCTAAAGTTCAAATATTTTGGTGCTAATATTGATGTCAATTTTTATGTATAAATTATCCAGTGTAAGCAATAGTGTTGGGGTTCTGGTTGTACAAGTTTAAGTTGGTTGTTTACAATGATTATACTCTGCAGTTTAATAAAATGCCTTCATCTTTCTACTTTAATTTCTTCCATACTTCCCTTCTAACTTGGAACACTTTCTGTTATCTGTGTCTACCATCTCTCTACTATCTCAGGTAATCCTATTTCTCCTCGTGACAGATAACATGCTCCTCACAAACTTCATTCCTAATCTTGTTTCTCCTCGTGACAGCTAACATGCTCCTCACAAACTTCATTCCTAATCTTGTTTCTCCTCATGACAGCTAACATGCTCCTCACAAACTTCATTCCTAATCTTGTTTCTCCTGGTGACAGCTAACATGCTCCTCACAAACTTCATTCCCATGACATGACTTGATGTATGAATATGTGAGGGTTGATTTAGTATTTTTTCTAAATGTCAGATAAGGTCCTTCCTATGAATATTTGACTGTACCTGAATGATGGCAGGAGTAGAAATGGTTTAGATGAAACACTAATAAACACAAACATTTTTAAAACTATATTTCACTGCCACGGGCAGCTTCTTCAGGTCCAGCTAAACTAGTAACTGTTCTCGTTCATATAAACAATTTCCTACTCCAACAGCCCTCTCTTAAGTGCGCTGTCTCGTTTAAACCAGGACTTAGCATCGTACTCCATTCTTATGAATATAAATTAGTCACTTAAATTTTGTATTGCGTTTTCAAAACCTTGACATTGTCCAATTTTTTCATATAAACCTATTAGAACTCATGGAATATCTCTTTAAAGTATTATTAAAATAAAAGTGTTAATGTTAGTTATGATATCTTAAATATAACTTTTAAATGTTGAATGTGACTAATATTTCTAGAATAAAAACTAATAACTAATTAGACACTTATTGAAACACACTACAATATTATAATTTAAGTTATATAGATGTAATAAGAATAACGTTATTACTTAAATAAACTCCCAACTTCTGAATATCTTCTTCTTTGTCGATCCTCAAAACAATCAATAATTTGAAACTGATACTTTTGTTCGAACATCAAAATAAAATTAATTAATACAAATTGAAGTAATGGACACATATCCAATGTAACTAAACTTCATGATTGTGTTTCTAACTAATGTAAAGTATTATGTAATTATCATATTGATGAACTGTTGTAAATCGTTTTATATTGTGTATTTTAACTGAATGGATATTACTATTTGAAAAACTTGCCATGGATATTAAATAACTTTATTATTGTGTTAAGTGAACATTGAATTTTAAAATCAGATGATACTTAAATACTTTGATTACAAATATTGTTAATAAAAAAAGTGTAAAGTGTTAAATTTAAAATAAACATCTGAACTATTGTTGTTTTTAGGATATGTTCCCCACCCCACCCCCAATTTTGACTCCACTTTTAACCAAGTGGTTAGGGTTGAATAAGGTAGGATTTACAAGAAAGGTATCAACATTTGTAGGAAGGAAGAGTATAAAATTAGGGAATTAAATTTAGGAACAAATCAACCACCCCAATTAATTTAGTATAATTTTAATCAGTTAAATTAGTTCAACACCTTAGCTCAGTCGGTAGCATGTCTTTACTGAGCTAAGAGTGCCGCGTTCAATTCCCGGCATGGCAAAAAAAGTGAATTATAGGTGAAATGTGGGTTTACCCATTTATAGTGATGAATTAATGGCCTGGGGACTAGATGTTGTGCCTGTCCTAGTCTTAAGTTATATTCTAAGACGTATGAAGCTACGACAGGCCTAGCCAGCCGGGAGTGGAGAATATATGGCTTGGATAAAAAACTGACCGCAGGCTGGAATAGGTAATAGATATAAATTAGTTGAATTAAAGTAAACTTGTTTGTGATAGTTTTAACCTAGTGAACTCAATTTCATATATAATAATTAAATATACCTTAATATAAATCATAGCCTTATAAATATTTAAACATAAATAGTATATAAGAGCTACATGACCTCATCATTTTATTTTTTTAACTTATAAATGAGGTTTCATGTAAATCTATTTAATATAAAAGCTTAAATGCATCCATGTCTGATTAAACTCTTAACCCCACACAAGATTTAAAAAAAAATCAAACCTCTGAATTTTGCTGTTGTGAGATGAAGAAAGCCGCACTTTGATACGTTTTCTAATACGAGTATAACCTTTTCACCAATAAACCAATTAACAAGGAGTGAAATGGCCTCTAAAAACCAACTATGGAGGGTCTAGAAATGTTGATAAAGATAAAATTCCCCCCAATTGTTAAATTAGCAGAGATTGCTTTGAGCTGGATTATTACCTGCATCGATAACTATGCAGAAAGAGTAATTGGTTTGGCCTTCGGTAAAAAAATGACTTCTTGAAGAAAAGGAATGTCACTAAACTCATCTGCTTCTAGAAATGAACAAATCCCGACTTATTGAGTAAATAATGTTCAGGTTTGTTAAGTTTTCTTCTGAAATGTTTATTTATTCATGGGGGGGTTTTGTTTAGTTGATTATTTTATCGTTTACACATGAAGTAAAGTAAAACTATTTTACCGAATTTTTTTTAACTCATCTAGAGAACTATTGTAAGATTCTTTCAGGAAGAGAGGTTATGAAAATACTTTATCTTTATAGTCAACATTAATTACATTCTTTATTAATATTTTTCAAACACACTTTAGGGCCATTTTCATAGTCCGATTTAGTACGCCTCAAGTGTTAGTCGATAATAATACAGGACGACACCTACATAGACCAAAATGGAATGGGCCAGTTTCGCATATGAAATTGGCCCATTCCATTCAATTCCAGGTAGGTGACGTCTTGTATTTAGTATCGACTTGCACTTGAGGCGTACTAAATCTGACTATGAAACTGGCCCTTAGTGTTGGAAAGGTCTAAGCCAAGGCATCACTCTTGCAAAATATGTCATGTTTGCTATTGCTGGAGTTCAAATCCTGGTCGAGTGCATTGAGGTTGTTTTTCCACTCTCACTCCATACCAATGTGGGTACATCACAGTACCAAGTTAAAAAAAAAAGTTACAGATCTAAATACTTTATTTATGAATATATGAAAGTAGTTCAAGGCTTTGTTTATTACCAGAATCGTACCCTTATATAAATAAAGTATATAAATCGGTAGATCCAACTAAACAGATTATGTTAATATGTTTAGCAATTTTTTATAATGGATTGATCTGTAAATTAATTTAAATTTAATTTATTTTGAGCAAACTCAACAAATATAACTATGTAATGGACCAGGACTGCGCGAACGCAGTCCCGACTACCAAAAATTACGCGCCCGAGTAATCCACATTTGGGTATAAAATGGAAAAAATAATTGGGTCACATTTGAACATCCAACTTTCATCAGTGGTAAGCTAACACAAAAGTATCCAAAACAATTATTTTAGTTTTATAACTATTATATATACATTTTTTTCAAATTAAATTATATATTTTATAATGATTAATAATACTTTTGAGTTCTTTATATTATAGAAACCTTATATATTAAGTCTTATTTACAAAATTAAGGATGTTTATTAGATGAACCAGCGAGACTTCTCAATTAACTTAGTAGTTATAAAGTTAGCCAATAGAGGCGCCACATGTTTAGCAGTAGTGAGACCATGGAATGTTTGTAGATAGAATATCATAGACCAAGGAGAAAATAGAGAAGAGCAAGAAAAAAGGTATGTTTGAAACAAGTAGACTCATTCGCGATAGAAAAAACATTTATTATTCCAGCCATACAGTATTGTATTTAGAATCAGTAAACACTAACTTGATTCTTTAGTTTTATAAAAAAAAAAGAAACATCCGATTAAAATGTTATGTACATATTTTATGGGTGCGGTACCAATGTTGACAATGTTATATTATTTATAAAGGGGCCAACTTTAATTTCTGTAGATATAAGTTTAGTTTAGCCCTAGTCTTCTCAAAATCAAAAACACTCCTGCATTCTTCGATTGTAATGGTATTAACATCTCGTTATTGTAAGATTATGTATTGCTTAAGTAATAATTACATTTTCAAAGCAAAAATAAATATATAAACAACACAGCAGAAACATTTTGCTTAATTTGGTTATTTTTTAGTTGAATGTTTCGTCCGACTCAAAGGCTTTGCTAGGGTCTAGAACATAATACAATGTATTTATGAAGAAAAAAAAATTCACTAAACAAGCTACCGGACCATTGACACACACAAAAAAGGCAATAGGTAGGCCTACATTAAAATATTAAGTAGATTAAATCCCAAATTTATTTATTAATTACAGCTCATTAAAAATAAACCAAAACATGATATGAATCAAAATAATCCAACCAAACCTAACTTAATATATACGAGCAATTAAATGTTAACAAAAGTTGGATGGGGGGTGTACATTTATTTAAATTCTAGTTATTTTCATGCAAAGTTGTCAATGTGTACATTGTGAAAAGGCGTGGTAACCAACTTGTGAATACGGTAAACGTAATCTAGTCGGCTCACAAATTAATTATTTTATAAGCGTATAAATCGAACGGGTAGTAAGATGCTGTGCTAAATTTAAAAAAATTATAATCGAATTAAGATAATTTTTACACCGACGTATTTCTCTTTTAAGTGTCGAGTGCAGGTACTGGTAACTAATAACATTGTCTGGTAGAGTTATTTTCATGAAAATATTTTTTTCAAGACTAAATTGTCTGCATACTGATAGACTACATTTAGCTGAAAACACTATTTTCTATTCAGTCATAAACATTAACTGTTTATTGCATTTGGTCGCGTCAGTTTAATAAAATGCCTCCATCTTCCTTTGTCCGTCCATCATTCTTCCTCCTCTTACTCACACACTACTTGCTATTATCTGCTCCTCTACTATCTCATGTACTCACTGTACTCCCACTTTTTCCCAGATTTCATTCCCATGGCCTTAATTTTCTCTCTCTTACATTCAATGTCCTTGTTTCTCGTGCATATGTACAACACTTCCTTACATTTCTCTTCTCCATAGCAGGTCTCTTACACACCTGTAGAAAACTCTCCTAGCAGGTCTCTTACACACCTATAGAAC
>CABFWB010005815.1:0-16088 GCA_902151455.1 Timema bartmani | reverse complement strand
GGTCTCTTACACACCTATAGAACTCTCCATAGCAGGTCTCTTACACACCTGTAGAACAACTCTCCATAGCAGGTCTCTTACACACCTGTAGAACAACTCTCCCTGCTGTCCTCTTCTCATTAAATCCTCTCTACTCCCATCTTTCTCCTCAATCATGCTTCAAAGATATTTTACTTTCTCTACTTTTCTCAGCCTTATCCTCTTCCTTGTCATTACCATCACTTCGCACCACTCTTTTTTCACTTTCCTCTTCCTTCTTCCCCCCCATACTGTCAAGTCAAACATCATGGCTTTCATTCTTTCCTCCCACTTAGTTCATGACCATTACAAATAGTAACTTGGTGAAAAGGCACTCCCCTGCTTCACTCAGTTTTTCAGGTAATGATGAGTAAAGTAATTCACAATCATAATACACATTTCCATTATCCACATACATTGATTACTCTAAATGGACAAGGATGGAAGTGGAACACCTTAGCTCTGTGAGTTGGTGAAATGCAAGTTTCCCCTTACACAGTGATGAACTAACAGCCTGTTATTGTCTAAATTAACAGTCTGTTTTTGTGTCTGTTCTGGTTTATAATCTGAGTATTGATAGATTCTGTCGGTTTGGAAAGTGCATGTTAAAAATATAGTGGAGATTTAAAGAGGAACTTAGTTCACACTAAACACTGCTGCAACTGGACAAAGTAGTGGATGACTTTTTTAAAAAAAAAGAAAGTATCGTTTTTGCACCATCCCTCTGCTATTCCATGTTAATGCTCAACCTGACCCAAGCTTTGCATTCCACGGGGAATACAACTAAAGGACAAATCAATAATCACGTGCTCTAGAATTCAGGGCTGTGGGAACTAAAAATGCATTGACTCCAACTACTGGTTCAAAATAAAAACTTATGATGGTAAATATATTGTTTCAATTTTATATTACATGTTCTATGGCTCTAAGTCTCCTGATGAGTCATGAAATGCCTTGTGCTATCATTTTACTACACTAAATTTGTTGTTAATATACATTAGCTATTTTTAAAGAAGCATGAGTATTGTCGACAGGAGGAAATGAGAGGATTTGAAGGCTTGGCCTTACGACTCCACAGCCATGCTAGTAGAATAAACAAACACAATATGAAAGACTCAATTTTCATCAGCCAGTTGGAATTAAACCGAACCACTCTTCTTAATTGTGTAATAAAATATTGTTTTAGCCACTTATCTGTTATATAAAAGTGTTAATAAAACAACCTTCGAGAACAATAAGCTCTCCCCTTGATTTTAACTTTCTAGCCTAAGGATAAATTACAATAGAAATAATTGAAACCAATGGGTTTGTATTTTGATCTTGTAAATGAAAGTAGGTCGTAAAAAAGTTCATTGTATGCAATTGGCAGCAAGCCATTGAATTATTTTGATGAAATCTGCCTATGTGAACGAATGGTCCAAAGCGTCACTTGTTGGATTGGATGGCTTATGATGAGATTGGGCTTTAAACCTCGGTCAGGTGTACCGAGTGTCTTTTCCCTAAATGCAAATGCTTCCTTACTCATCCCTAAACCAAAAGGATAATAATATAATATGCATTTAGCCTGAAGATTTGATGAATAAAAAAGCCTAAAATGTTATCGTAGAGACTATGTTGTTAAGGCAAGCAAGTCTTGACAAGACTACTTGTATATGTCAAATCACATTCAGTACTGAACTTGACCCTTGGAGACTTGTTAAGAGTACCAATTGGTGTGATTGGTAGACTGGATGGTAGGGAGGGAACAGTTGTCAAGCCTCACATACACTGGACACATTTTCGTTATAAAAACTAGAGTTAAAACAATTTTTTTTAAGCAGGTTAATGTGTTTGGCATAGTTGGCTAACGTGCAGGCTTCGTGCTGAGCTTAACTGCCAAGGACAGGGAGATCAATGTTCGAATTTCATTCAAGTGAACTGGGTTTTTTTTTAATCTCCTAAATGGTTTTCCACTCTCCCTCCATGCAAATGTAGGTTCACTTCCTCTATATACAACCTTCCTAATCCCTACCCCATCATCATATAACTAAAATGGGCAGTAAGACGCGGTGCTAAGTATAAAGACTGTTAGATCACTGTGTGACAAAGATTTTGAAATAAGGAATTTATTTCATTTAATTTCAACACAACTTAATATGCAAAATGTACTTCTTAAAGACATTTAACATTTTTTATTGTGATTCATGCTAACCAGATAAGAGAGTTAAAGAAATCTTGAAAAAGTATCATCAAATGCACCATTGGCATGGAAGTGTCCATAAAGGCGGAGAGAGTTCCAAATTACATCTAGTGTGATCCATGTCAGAATTCTACCATAGCCGATTGCTTGGGAATAGTGGTCCCAGCTCTCTGAAAAATGTTAGGGGTTTTTTTCCATATAAATTGTCAAATTCAACATAAGATTACTTTCCCATTGATAATATTGGCTTGAGATATTTCTGTTCAACTTTTTACAGTTTATTAACATTCTTGAGACTTGTGTTGGTGGCCATATGGTTTAAGGCGTTAATCTCTCAAAAGACTAGACTGCTCAAGACTGGGAGATGGTGGCTCGATTCTGGTCAGATGCAAAAAAAAAAGGTTGGTTTTTACAAAATGGCTATCTTCTCTCCTTCCACACAAATGCAGGTACATTTCCTCTAAATCCAACCTTTGTAATCCCTAGAAAAGTGTAATTAGTATATAAGCGTACAGCCCAAACCGGTAGTAAGACGCAGTGCTAAGTCCACGTTTCCTTGGAGAAAACATCATGGCCGATTAGTCCCTACAAAAAACAATACTCATACCGGAGGAAGGCAAAGGTAAGTATTATCAGAATAATGTTTCCAAAAATATTTTATCATATTAAACTTTGTAATTTATTTTTATATCATCATCATCATCACCACCCCCATTCCCAATAAATTTCTGAAAGTGACAGATAGAAACAGGAAATGGAGGATTTTTTGTATCTCCCTTCAATTCTGAGAGAATGGGTGCTTAGCTTAGACAAACACCCCCGCTTTCAGAATAAAGCAGGGAGACGGGGAGAGGGACAGAGTGAGGTTTAATCCTCATCCTCATCAGCGTTGCCGCCGCCTGAAGATGCCTTCCTCAGGTTCTTCCTCTTGACTCGGCCGGGACGGCCGCCGCCAAACGGCGACTTGAGGGAGAAGTCGATGTGTTTCTGGGAGTCGAGCCGCACGACAAAGCTGGGTATATTCACCACCTGCTTCCTGACACTGAACATAACAACAAGATCAAGATAGGCTCAATTTACTTAACCTAGAGCAGAGCACAAACCTGATATTAGCCCCTTTACTTATATTGACCTGTGCCCATCATAACATGTTAACTTATACATAAATGTACTATGAGCTGAAATTTATAATCTTGCTGGTTCGCGAGAGAAAATACTCCATGGTGTTAGCTCGCAAACAAGCTATACCGAGCGAGTGGACGCCACCATTAGTGGATAGTGTGTGTCATGTGGTCAGCACAACAAATCCTCCAGCCGTTTAGCTCAGTTTTCTAAACCGGAGCTGCAATTTATTCATTCAAGTAGCTCCTCATTTATCCCCATGAGGCAGAGTTCGATCCCGTTACCGACCGACAGATAAAATTCTGGAAGCGCCGGGGAGTGAACCAGAGACCTTTTGGATCAGCAGCCAGGAACTCTGACCAAAGAGGTGGTCTAGACTAAATAAATTATAAGTGAAGGGGCTAAAAATGTTAAAAATTTGTCTAAGGTTTGATTTTCATTAAAGCATGTTTCTTGATAAAGTGGATGTTAATATTGTATTTATATGAACAGGCACTTGCGTATGTCAAAGCCACAGGACAGATCACCAGCCGAGGCATTGAAATACTAGACTTGCGGGTAAACAGTGATTACAAGGAATGTATCCGTGCCATGAAACAGACTAGACAATGATTTGTTCAAGTCTGGGATTAACTCAAGGAACTTGTTCTTGCCTGTAGTGATTCGAGACAGATTGACAGATACCGTCAACAGCTCTTGCCCACTCAGGCTATACAGCCAACTTTACTTGACTTACATAATGAGAAACAACAAAAATTTTAATATCAACCAAAGCTCAATTAACAATAGAATTAACAATAGGTGATCATTTGAGAGAATTTAATTTCACAATTATCTTAACATTAATGAACGGGATGTGCGAGACTCGAAAATTCGAGATAGAGATGAGAGAAAAAAATTATAATTATTTCAATCTCACCTCAAACATAAAAAATGGTTCTCGAAAATTCAAGATATTTAAAAAAATAATAGTAATAAAAATATGCAAACAACTTCCCTAATAAATTTCCCAACTAAGCCAAGTGAAAACTTATTTTTAACACTATGTGATAATAAATATAAGGTTTAATTGGGAGTAAATACATTTTCCCCCCCTATAGGAGACGAAAGTTTTTCAATACTAGACTTTTAAGATTAAAAGCAGCTAAGCTACACAAATTAAATTATAAATAGAACACACTGCAATTAGCACTTATTAATCCCCATTTAAAATCTGTACGAGTTTTTCTCTAGTTTTGAACAAACTTTATCTCAAAGATGGTCGGTTTATTAATAGTCAAAATATCTCCCATCTACATTTTTAATGTACTATTTTCTAATAATATTCTTTGAAACCTATAATTATTTATTTAATATCTATTAAAATTATGGTATAGAAAATTGATTGATTTCATTAATTTTCACAAACTATTTAACACACTAGTTTTAAATGTAACATTTTACATTATTCTCTTCTTTAGTCTTTGTCTAAGTTTGTTCCGTTTTAATGTGCATGTGTGGTTAATTTTCCTCAAGGGAATAATAAACAATTTAGAATAAAGCTATTTAGATAACTCACGTGTATACCTATAAATTTTTTCTCGTCTCGTTCACTCATCTCGATATTTTTTCATTTCCTATCTTGCACATCCCCAATTTAAAACTAATCTACCTTCTAATCTACATGAATCTCTCATAGCAGTTGTCTGTCAATTAATTATTTTTTAATTCAAAGAGGAAATTTGTAATTTTCTCGAAACATATATTTTCTTGAGCTGTCTTAGTACGTGTTTGGGTTATAAATACTATGTTAATCATGCTAAAATCCAATGGATGTGAAGGGGGCAGAGCTCCAGTTTGCAATAATTACAAGGAATGTATCCGTGCCATGAAACAGACAAGACAATGATTTATTCAGGTCTGGGATGACTCGAGGAATTTGTTCTTGCCTGCAGTGATTCGAGACATTGACAGATATTGTCAACAGCTCTTGCCCACTCAGGCGGGACCGTCAACTTATAATTAACATACCAGCACACTTGTCAATCGGGCCCCATCGCATGCTAGGTCAAGGTAACATACAGTCCTGCTGTACACATGAAATATCACAAATGTCAATCACTGTCTAGCAAGAATCTCATGAGGGACAAGACCTCAAGCCTTCTAGCTCTTGCCAGGTGTTAGACATTTGTGCACGCTTATGGCATGTGAATGGTGTGCGCAGTAGCTGCTCAAACTCACAACTCATCGGGAATCCGCTAGAAAAAGGTACCGCCTACCTAAGCACTTCCATCAATGCAGAGCAGTCATAACATTAAAGCAATCAGCTGTCTACAAATCACCTTGCAGTTAAACAGTCCACTTTTAATTAAAAGAAGCCTTTTGTGACAGTGAAAGCTCGTCCTTAAAAATAGGTTTGTGTGCGTTATTTATACAATCCCAACTCCAGCACTATTAATTTTATACTCCACTGTAGCATTTACTAATGGCCTTTTAACACATATTGTTTGTTCTTGAACATGTAACCCACAATGTACTCTGGTGGCATACCTTGTAGCAGTCTCGTCTCGACAACGGGCAACACAGACAGACATTAAGCAGGGGTTGCCGTAGCAACCACCTACACAAGTGGCCTGTTAAGAAACAATAAAGACGGCTATGGCCGCTCACAGCAAGTTAACACCTGCACGACAACAACAGCAATGAACACAACTTTCACCGAGAAGTGATAGAATACATCAATGAGTTATTTAACAAGCGGAACGAACCAATATTTTTGTGAAGCAGATAAATGTGGAATGACATTTAATTATTTTCAATCATCATAAAAGGCCAAAACTGACATACTGGGGTGGAAAAAAAATTAAGTGGAGCTACTATTTTTTTGTTATTCCTGAGGGAAAAAATATATTAATAAATAAAAACCATACTGCTCACTTTCAAAAGAGCAGGTAGGTTAAGCTTTACAAACTTAATCCTTGTGAGCCATATATTCAACTTTACCACCCCAAGATAAGGCGACTAACCGGATGTGTCTCTGACGGATGAGCACGCGAGCGTGGTGGATGGACTTGGCTAGCCCCAGCTTGAACACTTGGGTCTGCAGCCGGCGTTCCAAGAAGTCCTCAATCTTCAGTCCGAGAACGTAATCCAGCTTCATGCGGCCTTCGTCCAGCACCCCGATACGTACCAGCCGGCGCAGGAGTGCGTTACCTGGGGGCAAGGGCCAGCATTAGGATTAGATAGTTACTAATCTGCAAGTATTGCTTTGTATGCCAAAATGTAACTGAATGTAATAAAATTGTTTTCAGGAATTGGCTAAATAAAGATGATGTATTGGTCTGAAATGACAAAGTTTCTGACAGAAGCTACAACTTCTTTACATTTGTGTCAATATTTTTTCACTGTTAATTTAAACTCCACGCACGAGCTCTATCAAAACAAGCTTTGGGGGTTTGGGACCTCACCTTATTTTCAGGATAATGCTGTAATAAAATAGGTCATGTATGAGACTCTTCTTCCTTCAGAATGTTAAAACTCAACAATTAGTTCAGACAAGAAGTGTCAGATTATATTAAATCATCATTTCAAAGAAGATCTCTCAACCAATTTCACATTAAAATAAAATTTTCTTTTTATCTTTTGAATTCTCAACGTCATTGATAGAAAGAGCCTCATTTCCTTTTTAAATGGATGAAGCTTCATCTACACTCTTTTGGGCGATTCTCTAGAAAAGTGACATTTATACGCTCCAATTTTTTACCTTAAATCTATATAATAATGGAAAACATTTACTACCATTTTAAATGCATAGTTTCTGCTTCAAATAGTATAAAGAGTTTTATTTAAGAGCTAAAAAAATTAGCTTGCCTGCCAGCTTGAAAACTAAAAATGGCTACCTAAGCCTTCAAGAGGCAGCTAGTAATTTCTCCTCAAAAAAATATAGCTATACGGTATAGCATATCTTTAAACATCTTGCTAGATTAAATTGCAAAAGAATTGAAAAAATACTGTTAAAAATTTAAAGAAACTAAAGTGTCAATTTTCTAGAGAATCGCCCCTATACCCAGGCCTTTATAATTTCAATTTGGACAGATATTTAAGTTCTTTGTAGAAAGCTAATTCGATCCAATTTTTAGTTTGTCTTCAAAAATATTTCCGTCAAGACCAACTGTTTACACTTACCCTCAAAGAGTCGCTTGGGTTCCTTCTCGTCAAGGGTGAGTAGTTCTCTCGCAGCCTTACGGATCTTAGCAAGTGTGTACTTTACCCTCCACACCTCACGCTTGTTACGCAGACCATACTCTCCGATGATCTTTAACTCCTGGTCGAGACGAGCCTTCTCATAAGGTCTCCGTGGGGTAACATAGGTCTTGCTGAAGACCGAGGGGATTCGGCCGTTTACCATAATTAACTAAGTAGGCCTGTCAAACAAAAACATAGAAACTTTAATTAGAAGTGGATAGGTAATTTTATAGTGATACTTGGCGATTTATTAATTCAAATCTTTTCTTTAAAATACATTAATTAAATTAAATTGCTTAGGTATGTTGATAGTGGTGGTATATTTAATATGAACATCCACGTTTACTAATTTATATTTAGCTTTAAATTATATATTTAAGTGATTAATAATTCCAATCTTTTCTCTAAAATAGATTAATTAAATTAAATTGCTTTGGTATGCCGATAATGGTATGTTTAATATGAACATCCACGTGTCCTAATTTTCGTTTAGCTTTAAATGATAGAATTAACAAAGTAGATTTTTAAAAAAAATCGTTATTATGTTCAAGTTTGCGTATTAAATTTAAATTAGACCATTTACATCTAAATTACTTGAATGTACAGTTCCTAAAACTATAAATCCACAAAAATAAGATCATGATTCAAATAAGTTAACGAATTTATATCCAGTCTATATTAAAGGAATCCTTGAATATTATTAATAAAATAAGCAATAATGTTGACTGAATACCTTTAAAGATTGCTTTCTACGAATAATAAACAAATATTACACTTAATTTGATCAAATATACAACATCGAAATACTAACCTCCGGCCCATCAAAGTGTAGCGTCAAAAAGAATTCAATGGATGATTTTGCAATGAACATGAGCACGAGGGAAACGGATATGGGGTTTAACAAGAGAGCCACCAGGCAAGAATGGTCGAATTCTCTAGCTCAAGATCAAAGAATTAAAACAACACTTGATAGATAGCTAGTACCTACACATTACTTGATTCTTTATTTGGTTTATAAAAAGAACCAAGTGTCTCATTTGTTATTTTGACTTTATTAATATAATCATATCAGAAAAATTGATCAAAATTATATTTCGTACAAAAATAACTGTTTGTTCTCTAAATTAAGGTAAACGTATATAAAGCAAAATTTATATTTTTATAGTGGTTTTATCAATAGTTATAGCTTTTTTTCTTATAAAAGTAATACATTAATATAATAATACACTATCAGCACAAAATTGAAGCACATAAAAATAAATTGTAGGTGTTAATAATAATTACATTTGGCCTCCTTGAGTCCCATTATTACAATCAGATGCATTGTAATCTCTTACTGACGGTTGGCTGAAGCCTATCATTTTTGTCAAAATTTTTGATTTGAAGATATATATATATATATACAAATTGTGAAAAATATGGCAGAAGCAGCAGGGTTTGCAATCTATACAGACAAAAGTTAAGAAAAAAAATTACAGAAATAATGTTCAAAATGTTATGTCAGGAGAATTAAACAAGTCACATGAGTTTCGCTATTTATTACAAATTCACCACTAAATCTGCAATGCCTTGACATATTTAATCGTTAATGAGAGTCGAATCAAACAAATTTGTATTCAATACAACAAACTGTACCTATGTCTAGCTTTTTCTCGTAATAATACTTTTTGGAGTTATGTGTACGTTCCGCAACATGATAATGATCTTAATTAAATAACCTTTACTTACCACCATTAGGGACTAGGGTAATCAAATTTCGCAGGCTGCGATGAATAGGATATGTAGTGGGAATTGTAGAAACTACACTCACGTTCAAGGCATTGTCTGGCAAACTTAATGGGAAAACATAGACACAAATGGGAGAATAATATTAGAATGTACCTACCTGAAAGAGATACGATGTAATGAGATGGATGGAATATAAATAAATGAAGATAGGGTTAGGTTGCGTATTGTTGTCAGCAATACATTTTCGCGCTCCTAATGCCACAGAGTAACTAGTAGACACAGAGTAGTAACACAGAGTAATCAGCACAGTATTTTAAACATGGGGCTGAAAATCAAATTAGGGAATTAATTTTGGAAACACCATTTTAGTTAAGTTTACTTATTCCCAGTTTGCATTAAATAAGGTCAAAATAACATTTACACTTACATTGCTTTAAATTTTGAACCACTTTAGTTTTAAATTCAAACTTGTCTTGTAATATTTAAAGGTTATTGTAAAATAGTTTTAATAGCAATATATCAATAGGCTCTAAAATAGCATAAACAATTTGTTAGTTTGGCTTGGCCTTAAGGCTAGCGCTAGAATAATAAAATAATAAACTTTTAACTAAATCAAAATGTTTCCAACATAATAAAAAAACAATGTATTGATTTTTAAACAAAATCACTCGTCTGCGATAAGCAAAATTCTATTTGATATACCAACCTTGAAATGAACAAGCCTAAGCGACCCCAATACAGAAAGCTTAACATGTAAGTTTACCGACCATTATTGTAGTCCGTAGGTGAACAGCTCCATAAATTTCCCTTTAACCCCATAATATATTCAGAATCTTTTAGTTTCACACGTGGAAAAGTAAGAGATTTTAATATGTGTTGGTTTAGTAAATATTGGTAATTTAATCAAATATATAACAGATATATATTTTATATATTGTGTGCCAACGTTTTGAGCTAAATGGAGGTTTTAAAATTAAAAGGAATTAAAGAGAACCCACTTCACCACTTTTAGGACCCGGAATTTTTAAAAATCTGTTTAGGCCTTTACAGTGAATCTTATAGTATTTTAATCATTTAAACTATTGAATTGGTACAATTAAATATTTTCGAAACTACACTTTAACCCACTTTAAATATAATTAACCAAGAACCTCTTAAAAACTGACATCATGGGCCCACCGAAAAAGACAGCTTCCGAGAACTTTCATGACTTAGTGAACCCAAAGCCTCTATCCAATGATCCCGAAGACGACTTGGATCCAGATACAGCCGCAAAGTTGGTTGACAACGATTACGATAGTTTTGATGGAGAGACTGTGTTGAACAAATCAAAGGCAAGAAATATTGACTTAATAGAGGAGGGCGATGAACGTTATATTGGTGAAAAGGTGTCTCGAAAATCTTTGAAAATCAAGTCTCGTATTGAATCAGATAGTGAGATTGGTTCCGACGATGAAGTGTCACTAACGGGGGAATCCCCAGTTTCTGGCAGTTATGGGGAAGAAAGCTTACAAGAAGATAGTTCAGGAGATATTGATGATGATGATGATGCTGATGCTAGTGATAAAGCTCTGAATACGGATGATAAAAACAGCACCGAAGGAAACAGTTTTCAACACATTTCAAACAAAAATGCTGAAAGCGAAGTTGAAAAGGGTAACGCTGTTAGAAATCAACTAAAACTATGGGACAACTTATTGGAAGGCAGAATTAAACTTCAAAAGGTTCTGATGCCGGCCAATAAGTTCCCTCAACACACCGTTTACGAAAGTTTTCTATCTGAAGGAGGCGCAGAGTTGCAATCGGCGGTGGAACACAGCAAACATTTAGTGGCGAGTCTTTTAGATAAACTGCTTTTACTTCAAACAGAAATGTTAGACTCTTACACAGAAACAAAGAATTTAGGCTCACATCAACGGAATGGTGAGACTAAACGTGCTCATGACAGTGACGAAGAGATCCCAAGTGACTCTGAAGAGGAACAGGATACCGGAAATACCCGAGAAAAGTCAGAGGACAAAACAGAGAAACCGGCAAAGCGAAGGAAACTCGCCGATTACTCGGAACTGATCAATAAACAACACGAGGACTTCATGAGCTACAGGAACTTGACCATTCAGAAATGGAACGACAAGACGAGGGTCGCGGTTGGTAACCTCAGCAACCGGAACTTCTCAGCGTTTGAGCAGTCCACCGTAAAACAAATCGAGCAGATCCTGAGCAACAAACCTCGGTTAATCCGACGATCTCAGATGAAGAGATCCGTTTACGATGTGCTCTGTCAAGAACCAGCCTCCACTGAGAAACTAGAACTCAACGCTTCGCCGGACGATCGTACGGCCAAAGTGGAAGAGCGTGAAAAAGAATACGATGTCGAGATATTTGACGACACTGATTTCTATCATCAACTCTTGAGGGAGTTGATCGAACACAAGTCGACAGACATCACCGATCCTATCCTGCTAGGTAAACAATGGGTCGAGCTTCAGAAACTGCGCTCCAAGATGAAGAGAAAGGTCGACACGAGGGCCACTAAAGGACGTAAAATTCGTTACGTCGTCCATCCTAAACTTGTTAATTTCATGGCTCCGATACCTCAAAATGTGTACACAGAAGAGAGTAAAAATGAGTTGTTTAGTTCGTTGTTTGGGAAGAGAAGCTGCTAATGTACTTGTGACTTTGAACATAAATGGAGGCGTTTCCAGTTTAAATATTTATGAGATAAAGAGCATGAAGCATGCTATGTGTATGTTTCATTGAATAAACATAATACAACTGTAGGAAAATGATAAACCAAACAAAATTTTCAAACATTTCGATATTTCTTCTCTGCCGTACAGCAGCGTATTTCAAATTGGGCTCCCCAAGGCAATTATAGAATATAAGTATTCTAGTCTATTTCTTTTTAACACTGTGAAATAACATCAGCATTATAATTGCCAATTTTGTCAAATCTGAAGATATTAAATTATTGTTTGTAACTATGTGTTATCGTTTTGTTTTCCTTTAAACTACGCTGACATCAGCATACGATGATTACAAATGTAAGGCACGAGGTATCTTAAAACTAGTAGTTACGACACTAAAGAATATTTCAAGTAATGAATGTAAGGTATTTTCTCAAAATCTTTGAATGGATTGTGATTGCTTACTGATGTTTACTAGTACCTTCTTAGATTTAACATTTTATAATAGCAAATTTATGTATTTCATTTCTTTTTTTAAAATATTTTGAGAGTTATAATAAATGATAGAAGGAAGTGGAAGAAATAGAAATTGGTGAGAGAGGGAGGTAAGAAGAAATGTGAGAAGTATAATTTGGAGCAGAGATGTGTCGGGATGTACTATGTACTAATACTGACCTACACAGCGGAAACTACGATGGCACGGTCATGGTGGAAGAGGGGTAGTGGCGAGGAAGGAATTGTCGGAGGGGCTGGAAACTTTTACGAATTGTTTATAATTTCACTCTCGTGTTTGACTGGCCTGCCGATGATAGGCCGATCGGGGTTCGAATCTCGTTCAGATCTAATGAGGGTGATTTTTTCCTGAATGGTTTCCCACTCTCCTTCCTCGCAAATGCGGGTAGATAACCTCTTAACTGCTTCCTTCCTCATCCTACCCCCATTGGAGAAATTTCGTAACTTTTGTTGTTGTTGTGTTCATTAGGATGATTGTTCATTATGTTTTGTTTTACATTTAAATATATTACTTGTTTTTGAAAATTAAAATATAAATTACTATTTTTCTGGACAACTCAAGTCTTTGTTTTATGGTTTTCATGCGGCTTTTTATTAAATCGCAAATAGAACCGAGCTGCTTGTAAAATGTGAAGCAAGTCAATTGAACAAGAATATAATATTTAATTATCAATGTTAGCTGTTAGCAAAACATAATAATACCATAAAATAGATTGCTTTGGTCATCAGCGATTTCATACATAGACAATATTGTAATGGAAGAAAAACTTGTTTTTACAACTGAATCAATCACATGAAATATTTACTTTGAAGCGTGCTTGTATTATTTATCAATTAAGTAGGGCCTTCACCTAAAATTTTGCAGGCCAAGTTTTTACAAACTTTTACTTAGGACATTAAAAAGGCTGTCAAAACATATTTAAACAAAGGAAAAATTGCACCAAACAGTTATTTTAAATAAAACATTGTAAGGAGGATAGGAGGGCAGGACCTACACACTTGATGACATGGTCCAGTC
The DNA here is from genome assembly GCA_902151455.1 of Timema bartmani. Taxonomy (NCBI): domain Eukaryota; kingdom Metazoa; phylum Arthropoda; class Insecta; order Phasmatodea; family Timematidae; genus Timema; species Timema bartmani. The sequence continues at coordinate 2,599 of CABFWB010005815.1, read as the reverse complement.
TGTGTTTTACTCTCTTCTGCTGAAGGAGGGACTGATGTACCTCGAACATTACATAACTGTGTGTTTTGTTGTGAACTTTGAGGCCCCACAGTTTTCTGGTGAGTGGGTTGGTCCTGTCCTTCTAGACTCTTTTCAACGTTTGATTTAAAACATATTTAAAGTTCATTATATCATTTTTAAATCTATAATACATGCCCAAAATTAAACTTAATAAAAATCTTTTCAAACATATTTACTACTTGATCATTTTAATTGCAAATTAAAGACTTGTCACGTTAAAAAAAAATCCCCTCAGGCTGTAAAACTTATTTCCCCCAACCAGAGCATATTGGTACATGACATGTTGGAGCCGGCTACTGTAACGGCCATTAAGTACAATACTTGATTCGGAATGGGCTGGTGAGCTAAGATTCGGATTCGATTAAAAATCTTGGATTCTCCTTAGGCTGGTGCAAGTTATTAGAAATGCAATCAATATAAAATGAAGGTAATAGTTAATAAAATTATTTTTGATTTCCTTCTTGGTACTATTAGATTTTCATTTAGTACCCATCAAATCAAATTAGGATAGTTAATTTTTTTTTATAAGTTACTACAAGGTTATTAAAATATCAACACAAGCTGATTACAATAATTGTAGGTGTCAATATATTTACAATACACGGGCCCTTTATAATGTATTACACTTTCAAATTACTTATATGATACAAATTTTAGTTTCCATTATTGTAATGGCAACCATTTCTCTAACATGTGTACAAAATGTTTTCCGTCCGTGCCGTTAATTTGCAAATGGAAGCCAGCCCTTGTCAATGACGTAACACTGTCACACACATTGTTTGACACCATATCCTCAGCTTCTGTCTGGTGCATCAAAAAAACACTTCAGAGAAATGATTTGAGTCCTCCAAAGTAGACAAGTAAGGGTCGATGAGAAGTTGTCGGCTTTAACCTGAGCAACCCCTGCAACCGCAGTGGACGCACTCCACAATGCGACCCTGAAAACAAACCACAGAGTTTTACAATCTCCTACCTGGAGACGTCACCATTCCTGTTTTCAGATTCATATTATTAAAATCTAACCTTGATTTTTCAATTCCAATTCCTCAGCATTCACAGTTTAAAACCTTTCCCACCTGCTTCGGTGGTCGAATGGTCTAAGGTGTCATTCTCACAGACTAAACTGCCAATGATGATATCGAGGTTCTAATCCTGGTCGGGTGTATTGGGGGTGGTTTTTCATAAATTGTTTTCCACTCTCCCTCTACACAGATGCAGGTACACTTCATCTAAATTTAAGCTTCCCTATAAACAACTCATTAGCATAATTAGTACATAAGCATATAACCCGAATAAATAGTAAGACGAGATGCTAAAAAAATTCTTTTCCCATGAATCAGCTTTCGTATTAAAATGTTATTCATAAATTCTGTATCATAATGTGATTTAAAAACCCTAAAAATTGTGTCTAGTAAGAAGAATACTTAAATGAAACATCCATGTTTTATTTGTCAAGGTCACTAGAACACAAAGCGCATGTTCAGTACATTTACAATCCGCTAGCACTAAAGTGGAACGGCAATAAAACTAATATTTGTCACAAGGAAAAATAACTCGATTCTGACTATTGCCGTTTCGTTCGAATGCCAGAATTTAATAGAATTTGAGAGACAGGTACCGAGGTTACTCGCCCCTGTGGGGTGGTCGAGAACTGCAAACACACTCAAAATGAGCTCCAAGTCAACGATTTCCCTCTCTCTCCCCACATAAATGTGGATACATTTCTTCAAAAATTCTACCCTGCTCATTTATAACCCATTAGTATAAGATATGTGGAAAGAATAATGCGAGGTAAGAAAATAATCTCCATTTGGCGAGGGTACCCACCTCTTCCAGTTTCCCTTTAGGGACCCTGCAGATGCAGTTTGTCCCGAAGTTTGTGTCCCTTGTCTGGATGCAGCGAAGACAACACAGGTTCTCGTAACCCTGCTTCTTCCACTTTGCAATTAGATTCTTGTCAGCAATGTTTTCTCGCAGACAAAACTCGTACAGCTCTGCAACGCAAATCAATTTACAATGACATGTATACATGTTATGTTACATGCTTTTGAATCCAAGTGTTGCCCTTATTATTTTTTAACTCTTGTTTATAGAGCCACGATGAATAATAATTTTTTTAGGACCATGTCTTACTATCCATCTGATTTATACTAATTATGCTAATGGGTTAGGGATGAGGAAGGTTGTATTTTAGAGGAAGTGTACTCACATTTTCATAGAGTGAGAAAGAAACCCTTTAGAAAAAAATTACCCTCAATACAACCAAACATGATCGGCAGTCTAGTCTATCCAGAGAGTGACGCCTTAGACCATGCGGCCACTGAAACGAGTAGTAATTATCTTCGATAATGGTGAGCTAACAAATGGATAGTTTGATATGTTTAATGTGTGCATAATCCATATTTTATTAGTGATCATCTTAATTTTTGTATCGTATATTTATACTAGCGGACCCGACCGACGTTGTCCTGCCCGAACGTTGGCTTTTCGTTTGGGTGGCATAATTGATTTCGATAATAAAACAAATACTATGTGATCA
>CABFWB010005814.1:28528-40055 GCA_902151455.1 Timema bartmani | reverse complement strand
CACATTCACAAGTTGTGATTAATACACGTCTTGTCAGAGGTGAAGGAAGGGTTTGGCAATCAGATAAATTTGTGCTGGGATCGAGGATTGAACCCCGGACCCTCAGCACAGAAGTCTGACACCTTACCCCTAGACCGCCAGTTCATCCAAGTCAACTAATAGAAAATACTTTACTTTGTTTAATTAAGTTGGTCTAAATAATATATTTCAGTGACATTTTGATTTAATTCAATATAAATGAACCTTCTTTCGCAAACGTTCTGTCATTTGAGATATCTAGTAGTTTACTTTGTTTAAAATATAGAGCATTACTTAATTTGATTGGGCAGGAATAAGATAGGTCATTAATAAAAAGTATGCGATAAGAAAGTGGAAAAAGAAAATTGAAAAAACATCCACAATGCCCCAAGAAGGTTTCACCCTCGATAACCTGCCTTAAAGTAAACACTATGACGTCGAGCACCCTTCTACATTGAAATCACATTAAATGTAATGGCAAAATAATAACAAAATAAGTAACCTACAATTATAGTATGTTTTGTTTCACTGTGTTTAGTTTCTAAAGAAATTGTTTGGCAATGTAAACGTTAAGGAAAATGCGTATGAATTCCAATTAAAAGGAGATGTGCAAATTTTGCTGGGGAAAACTTTTTCAGCAGGTCCTACATCCAAACGCAGATCAAATGCAGGTAGTAGAAAAATGAAAACTTGATTTACATTTAAATAAAATATTATATACCAGCCTTGTTGTTGTTAACAATTCGGAATGAAAATTAATGTACCTAAAATTATTACAAATCGAAAACAAAACAAATGATGAAATACATTCCTCAATTCTATAAAAACAACTATACTTACTTTGAAGAACAAATTGAAATGCCAACATGAAAATCGCTTTACAGCCAAAATATCTGAAAATAGAACATACTTATATTATATAGATTAAATTAACCACCACATTGTATAGAGCATTAATCAAAGTTAAAGGATTATATTATCAAGCTTACCGTTGCATCGCAATACGATTTTTATTATATTTTTTGTAATCTACTATATACATGGAGCGTTTCTATTTAATGTTTATTTAAATGCAAGGCCTATTATTAAGAAAATTAAATTACGATGTGTCTGCCCTTTAGTAAACTAGCTAGTAAAATGTGCCACTGATGGGATTTAACTCCATGAAAAAGATTGCGTTACCGCCATTAATATTTAATTTTGTCTCTGAGCATGTTAGTTAACTTGAAAGTGCATTTTTATTGATTAAGATAATTTATTCAAATTCCAATTTCACTGTCTTAGATCCTTCCAATGCAATCAAGTGGAAAGTCGTAAGATGATTTATTATTTAGAACTATTCTTTAACAAAGACATGAAAGTACTTTTTAAGCTTTTTACACTGATACAGATCCACACAGTATGAAGAAAATCTTGTTATCATAATATAACATCCATCTCCACATTAATTCACCGTATGGTTTTCAAAGCTGATAATTAAATTAGTAGCAATTATTTTGATTGCTTTGTTGATGTACTGGTAATATTTTTATTAAAAAACTTTAAAGTCTAATACAATTGGTTCATGAGAAAGATTGTACATTTGCGATCTGAGGTAAACAACTTTATGATCTTTACGTGTGAACTAAACACAATTTGTATTTGTAATAAAATAAAATTCCTTGGTCGAATGCGTTGTATATTCTGTGACAAGAGCATGCATTAAAATTACTTTATTTAAACGAAGTATATCGATGTACACCGTCTCGAAATCTTGAAATTCGTTTTGGGCACCCCTATGACATTCGGGGGAGCTGAATTGTATCCACTCGGAATGGTATCCATTCCGACAGTTTTGTAATAAACTGCTTTTGTGAAAATCCTGAATTGTATCCACCTGAATTATATAAAAAAAACTGGAATTGTATCCACTCGGAATGGTATCCATTCCGACAGTTTTGTAATACACTACTTTTATGAAAATTCTGAATTGTATTCACATGAATTATATCCACAAAAACTGGAATTGTATCCACTCGGAATGGCGTCCATTCAGACAGTTTTGAAAGATACACCTTTAAGAGAAAATCTGAATCATATCCACAAATGGCCGACTTGAGGTTTAACAGAAGGAACGTTTGAAGTAAAAGCTTTGTCACACTTCTGGTAGAGGGCAGCAGGGTGGGATCTTCTTAACTTACTACTTATATACTAGAGTACAGCCAAATCAGTATGTTAATTCAATCAAATTATTTAAATAAGTTTANACTTATATACTAGAGTACAGCCAAATCAGTATGTTAATTCAATCAAATTATTTAAATAAGTTTAAGTAATTATTTGAAATTCGTAGACTTCTATAAATCTGCCAACATTACATAGAATATTACAAAGCATAGCGTTCTAAATTATTTCTGATTTCCAAATTTCCAATTAAGCACATTGTTGTAATTAGTTTTTATTTTACTTAACAAGTATTGTAGGGTAAGGGATGTACTGCATAGGATATTCGTATCTTATATCAGCCAGTCCTTCTCGATTATACACTTTATATAGGCCATGGGGAACAGAAGTTAAACGTATGGACATTAGGAGCACCTTTTAGAAAATATAAACAAATTGTTTGCAGTCAACATTGATAACGTTCCAAGTAGCCCTGCACTAAAATATGATGAGATTCATAAATACTACTGAAGTTATGTTTCTGCGGAAGCAGAAGTGTTGAGGTAAAGCATTAATTGTATTTATAACTGTATTATTAGTGAATTGAGCCATATTATCAATGAATAAGTTGCTATTCCCCCGATTTGGTGACCGCATGGTCTAAAGGTATCACTTTATTTATAGACTGGCTTGTTGATGGTGGAGAGACCAGGGTTCGAATCCCGGTCGGGTTTACTGAGGAGGGTTTTTGCCTAAAAGGTTTCTCACTCCCCTTCCACGCAAATGTGGGTGGATTACCTTTAAAATTCTTCCTTATTACTATATCATTAGAGAAGTGTTTTTTAAACTAGTGGCTCAGAGATACCACATGTCTATTATACTTTTATATTACTGTGTAACCTACAATCACATTTTATAACATAATGGCTAAAGTCTGTTGGCAAATAAAATAAAAGATTTGTCTCTTTAAAATTATAGAAGTCGATACATGCTCTAGAATATATTGACCTGAAAAAAAATCTTACAAGTTAAATGAGGTTGCAAATTAATGTTCTAGTATACACTGAAATTTTTAAAGGGAATGAATACTTCATGTTTAGTGAAAATACTTTTACAGCCCACTTGAAAAGAGAATTAGAGCACTAATGACAAACTTAGTTTAGATTCACCTATATCGATTTGATTACAAATGACTTTTTGAAGCACCTCAAGGAAAAAATAAAAACTATGTTGAACTAGTGATAATATTAATACAAAGATAGTCAATATCTATAAATAACAGTGAAATAGAGTAAAATGTTATCAATGTTGACTGCAAGCAATTTGTTTATACTTTCTAAAAGGTAATCCTAATGTCCATACGTTTAACTTCTGTTCCTCTGGCCTAAAGTGTATAATCGAGCAGGACTGGCTGATATAGGATACGAATATCCTATGCAGTACATCCCTTACCCTATAATACATGTTAAGTAAAATAAAAACTAAATACAGCAATGTGTTTAATTGGAAATTTGGAAATCAGAAATAATTTAGAACGCTATGCTTTGTAATATTCTATGTAATGTTGGCAGATTTATAGAAGTCTACGAATTTCAAATAATTACTTAAACTTATTTAAATAATTTGATTGAATTAACATACTGATTTGGCTGTACTCTAGTATATAAGTAGTAAGTTAAGAAGATTCCATTCTGCTGCCCTCTACTAGAAGTGTGACAAAGATTTTACGTTAAATGTTCCTTCTGTTAAACCTCAAGTCGGCCATTTGTGGATATGATTCAGGTTTTCTCTTAAAGGTGTATATTTTAAAACTGTCTGAATGGATACCCTTCTGAGTGGATACAATTCCAGTTTTGGTGGATATAATTCAGGTGGATACAATTCAGGATTTTACATAAAAGTAGTGTATTACAAAACTGTCGGAATGGATACCATTCCAAGTGGATATAATTCCAGTTTTTTTGATATTATTCAGGTGGATACAATTCAGGTTTTTCACAAAAGCAACTTTATTACAAAACTGTCGGAATGGATACCATTCCGAGTGGATACAATTCCAGTTTTTGTGGATATAATTCAGGTGGATACAATCCAGGATTTTCACAAAAGCGGTTAATTACAAAACTGTCGGAATGGATACCATTCCGAGTGGATACAATTCAGTCCCCTCTGACATTCTATTCAAGAGCCTATATAAAGGTTGATCAGACTTTGAATCTTTTTAGTTGCACAATTTGCCGCTATATGAGAAAGCGTTGTGATCGTTGCATATAGTTTTGACGTTTTATAACAATAGCTGTTCAGAATTGTAAGATTTTATTTCTGCACAATGGTCACATGTCAAAAATAAAAATAAATGTAAGTTTCCGGATTGTTTTAAAACTGACGTGTCAACGTTTCTACGCCCTCAAATTTCGAGAGACATGGTTGTGAGAAAAAATATAAAAAAGATTCCTAGTCAAAAGAACTTTAGAAAAAAAAATCTAATGATAGATTTTGTGAAAAACATTTTTGGCCAAAATAAATTCGACGAGAGTGGATTGTAGCAGATAGTGATGAAAGAATATTGCAAAAGGAAAGTGTGCAATTGTTTTTATAATTTAAGATTAATTTCTATCTTGATTATTTCCACATTGGTTGATCAATGTTTGCAATAAAAAAAGCTGCTAGATATAAGATACCATCACTCCTATGTCGTTGGCTATTTTTATGTTTATTTATAAATTATAATAGTGATTTTTCTACTGTCTTAATTTTAAACATTATTTATATACCAAAGTAAGATTTTTTTTTAATTGGCGATGGTGCTCTAGAGCTTGATACAAGTAAAACACTGTATTTTCTCAAAACAGCAAATCATTAAGAAATTTCTATTACCATTTATACTTGCAAGTAAATAACATATCAAATGTTACTTTAATCATATCTAGGCCAATGCAATATTATTTTATTTTTTAATATTCAGACATCTCACTAGAGTCAAAATCCAGACGTGGGACATTTATTTGCACTTGAAAGGTTAGAAAGGTTAAGAAGGGGACGATGCTCAAAAACCTTACCCATGAATATTTCACTTATTTTTGTTAAATATTAAAAAAATTGAAAGTTTTTTTGTATCAATATACTCACAAAGATATGGAGAATCAATATAAATTAAAATTATATTATTTGCATTCGAAAGTATTTGACCACATCACATTAAAAAAGTAACACCATTTGTTTAGTTAGAGTATTAAATTATTCATAGAGTATTGCAACTGCTAATATCCTTACGTGTTAAACTTGTAACGCTGTTACAAGAACAACAACTGAATTCTATCAAATGGGTTTGCACTCACCCTCGCCCTCGCCAAATGTAAACATGAGAGCCCACTACGCCGCCAACATCCACTCCCCAGCTCTCCGTCCCACTGACTGAATGGAGGTACGGCCCGACTGTCCGATCGTGAAGGAAACCCCAGCCACAAGCAATGTGGGATATCAACTTGACCCGTGAATGTTTGAGAACCAGGGACCAGATGATTCTAAAACATCCAGCAGTTGCCAGAGCCGCCGCCTGTCTCCCCCAAGTGCTGTCTCTCCCCCCTTTTCCATTCCATGTCTCCTTCCCTCTTTCCCCCTCTCTGTGGACGTATTTGATATTCGTTGAGACTATATATTGGAATGTATCTTGTTAGTAGGTACTCATTGTATCACTGGCCTCTAGGTGAGAGCGTCGCTTTATACTTAAGTTAATATTTAATGGATCAAAATTCTGTTTCGGTGTAATGTAGGTGGGGGGAATCTTTTCGAAATTAACCTTTGGGACTTATTTAAAATAGTTATTGAATTTCGGATGACTAAATTTTCTTTTCTCGCCGCTAGGCGGCAGTTTTTTAGATGCGCGCTTACCGCCATTTAAACATGGCTTGCAACGTTAAGGCGTTAGGTCTATTGTCAGGTTATTAGGTTGTGACTATGTTTTTTATGTTAATTGCTTAGGGTTGGGAGGTTCATTTTATTTTGGTACTGTCACTCTGACATTATGTAAATTCATATATCTTTTAGAATTTACGAAGTTGGGGCAATGTTGTTAAGCTAACATATATATAGCTTATTCGAGCTTAACTCGTTCCTGTATTGAGGAAATGTTAGCATATATATATAGCTTATTCGAGCTTAACTTGTTTCAGTATTGAGGGAAAGTTAACAGATATATATAGCTTATTTGAGCTTAACTTGTTTTTGTATTGATGGAAGGATAACAAACTGTAGACGCGCGCTTACCGCCATTTAAAGATGGCTTGCAACGTTAAGGCGTTAGGTCTATTGTCAGGGTATTAGGTTGTGACTTATTTTTTATGTTAATTGTTTAGGGCTGAGAGGTTCATTTTATTTTGGTATTGTCACTCTGACATTGTGTATATTCATATATATTTTAGAATTAACGAAGTTGGGGCAATGTTGTTAAGCTAAAAGATGTATATAGCTTATTCGAGCTTAACTTGTTTTTGTATTGAGGGAAGGTTAACAGATATATATAGCTTATTTGAGCTTAACTTGTTTTTGTATTAATGGAAGGATAACAAACTGCTTTAATGTCTTCAATTATGATCTTGATAATGAACCATATACATGAACCTTAGAATATTGTATTTACGACTCTTGTCATATTTAATATATCTTAAACTTAACTTTTGCTTTAAAGTCTGCTTAGGGACTTTCTGGTTATATTCGTCACTAAGTATTTGTTCTCTATTTTTCTCCAACTTGGATGACGTCAAGCAATATTGGTATTTTAATGCATTGTATTTTGTATCACTTATTCTTATATCTAATAAACTAAACCTGTTATTCTCTTGTAACTCCTTGACTCTTTTCACGCTTCCTGTCATTGTGGGTTAAGGGTGTTACACTAATGCACAATTTATTGTTAATGTAATGTAACCTTTATTTTACACCATTCTATAGAATATATGAATTCAATTTTTTTAATAAATTATCTTTTTATTAAATTACATATTTTTAAAAATTGTCTTGCTTTTACTCACCACATAATATCAAGCTACATTGTATAAACACCATTTTTTTAATGACCAATTTTTTTCTATACATAATCGTTTTCTCCTTAATAAAACTTTATAAACATGATTTTTATTTCTATTTAATATAATGTCTTCTATAAATTAATATAAAATTATTTAAATAAATTTTAATTATGGTTCAGTAACTTTTAAATATTGATAAACATTAGTCAAAAATATTATTAATATAAAATAACAATTGATATTAATAACATACAATTAGGTTTAGTATTCCTTGTTAGTTAAAATAAACACATTAAATCTAATAATTTTTGAATAAAAAACATAAATCTGTAGTAGATTATTTACTATAACATCTGATAATGAATATTGGTGAATATTCAATCCTCAACTAACCAATAAAATAATTTTGAGATTTAATATAACAGATCAACCAAAAATTAATAAATTCGACTGAGAGGTGAATATGATGGTATTATTACTTATAATTTATATAATGTAATCAAAACAGAAGGAATTCAGAAGATATTTGATAGTAATTAAGTTAATCTTTTGTTGTAATATGTAAAATAAAAAAGTATTGATTAATTTCTTAGCTTTAGTACTTTCCTCCTTCAATTTTATTTGCCACATATTTAAGGACGACTAGTTTCAATGTATGGTGAGCACATCATCTTCTCAATGAGATAGATTTATTACATTGTGTGTTGTAATGAGATTTAATCATAATTAACTATCAAAATTTCACCAATTTTCTTTCTGTTAAGATAAAATTCTATAAATTAAAATTAATAATTTGGCAGTAACATTTCTGCGAATTAGTATATTTCTTCATCCTAGTCTCGAGGCAGTGAATTACCCACTTCCGACTTGATTGCAAGAGTTTTCCATCTAAAGCCAAGGAACTTCTAGTAAGAAATATGTACAAGGAAAGGTTAGAGCTATGGCGCATGTCACCGGGTTTAAAAAAGCGTGGGCTACCTCACGGACACATGCTGTTTATTCTTTCTGATAAAGATAATGCTAGGAACCAAGATGGAATTGGCCCAATAACAGACAAATCCAAATTGTTCTTTGAGTCTCGAGCCATGTGGTGTCCTCAATCCGAGATCCCAATGTATGGATGATGGGAAATATACCAAAGATTATCTCAAGTCCATTCAGCCTTAAAACAATAGTAACCTTGATGGTTATCTCAAATACAGGTAGGGGGATGATGGATAGAAGCATGTTGTCACAAGGTGGAAGGGGGAGAGTGGTTGATAATCGATGGACCCTACAACCCATATCTTAGCTTGAACTTCCATATTAATGTAAAAGAGTGCACCATGGTAAAAATATGTGTATAAAGGTCATGATTGCGCCAACACTAAGATCACAAACTCGGGAGTGATGGTACGGTGGAGAACGATGAAGTAAAACAGTTTTTGTACACAAGGAATGTAAGTTTTCCAGACGCTGCTTGGCATTTATTTGGGAAGCTGATGCACGAACAGTCAAACATTACTCTCCGATTAGCCATTAATCTGCCAGGCCATCAAATTGTTTGTTTTGATCCTAAAACAGACACTAAAGCAGTCCTCTAAAATTTGACTCTAATGTCATAATTTCACTTCAATAAATTAAACAAATATGTCAGATCATAATTTTACTTTTAAGTACCCAGAACATTTACCAAAAAAAAAAAAAACGGATGGAAAGAAGGGATGGGGAAAAAGGAAAAAAATAGGAGGAAATTATGTTTTAGGTAGGATGTACAGTATAATGTGGGCTTGGCTGAAGGTGAGAAGTATTTTTTTTGTTATTGTTGCTTTTCCGTGTCCATAGTTCAGCAAATTTCCAATCACTGGGACTGGTAGGCATCACAGAGTATGCCACATATAAAGAGATGTAAGTATGTACTACTTTATCATTGGAGAAACATTTGGCCGCATCCTAAAACCCGATGAAATTATCAAGTTTGCAAACATTTCAATCATATCCCCACGAAATTAAAAAGTGCTGAAAATTCTATATGAAGAAGTTAAGTAATAATCAATTGTAGATTCCATTGATTGTGATGATGAAACAAAGAGACATATCTACCTGAAATAATTTTTAAACGCCCTCACACCTTCTGGAATGCCACCTCATGAATCAAGTCTGAAAGTTGGGTGTATTATAATATTACTAAGAACTCTGAACGCCAATAAGGGTTTGTGCAGTGGTACGTGGTTGTCAGTTACCCTATTAGGAGATAATATTATAATACATGCCACTATTCTGACCGGATCATCATATAAAAGTTCATACTTTATTCTCAGAGCTGACTTGGCAATCTCAAGTACTGAAATTACTTTCAACCTGAGACCGCAACATTTTCCGTTCAAGTTTTCATTCTCAATGACTGCTACCAACAAGTCTCAAGGACAAACTCTAGGCAAAGTAGGCATATATTTTCAGAAGCCTATTTTCAGTCATTGACAGCTATATGTCACTCTTTCCAAAGTTCACAAACAGACGGATGTAAAAGTTAAAATTATCAATAGTTCTAATAAAGGAGCCACATTAACAAAATATTTACAAAAATTATTGTTTGCAGGGAAGTGTTGCAATAATTAGTTAGAATTGAGTTTGCCTCTAGAGTGAATAGCTATTCTTATTTTTTCACATTACATATTATTGTACATCTTAATCATCATAATAAATTGAGTCAAGTAAAACTTAAACTTATCCTTCTAGAATGTTTTATTCCTCTAACGATTGAGAAATCTTAATCGTGGCATGAGCAAAGATTTAAATGTTTACATGCTTAAAGATTTCCCGAGGTTTTTAATTTTTAGGATCGGCTTATTTATCACACTGTAGGCAGAGTCCAATGAGCCAAAGCTATTTTTCAATTGCAAATAACATCCAATTACAAATTACATAAAATCAATCATTTGGTTTTTAGGACTGTTTATTTTTCAAATAAAACAACCATTTATTCCTACTTCTTTCTAAATCAAGACAATTAGATTATCGACCCTATCGTGGACAGGCTTTCCCCTAGTTTATTTATAATGAGTATAGTTTTAAATCTAGGTGGCTTGAAAAATAATTTGAAATTTTCAAAGCAGTTCCGGTACTCAATGAGTTTGTCGAGCCATGCATTAGACCAATTATTTGAAACTAAACTATGAACCATGCTACCAAAGGAAGATGGTACACGTTATTGTTTTGTGTGCACCACGTCTTACTACCCATTCGGGCCATCCAAATGTAATTACACTATTGGAGTGGAAATGAAGAAGGTAGAATTAAGAGTAAGTGTACCCCCATTGGCATGAAAGGAGAGAGGGAAATAATGTATGAAAAAGCACACCAAGTATATCAGACCAGGCTGCTAGCCCCAACATTTCCATCATCGACAAACCATACTAAAAGAGCTTTACGTCTAATCTTCGTGATCACCGATGCAGGTGGTACAGGTGGTGGGGATAGTGTTTTGGTTGAAGGAGTGGACCTTAACGATATATTAGTAAAATCTATATTACAGTTATCTATATTAATTGAAGTTGTAGCTCTACATAAAACATAGTTACATTAAACAGAACGACAGCTTATATTGATAGTGAACTGATGGTGCAAATGTATATGCAAATTCGTGACCACTATGAAGATGATTATTCTCTCATGCACAACATGGATAAGTATTATTTTTCAATCCATTTCTTTGTTTTGTCCCTTCAAGACAGGGCTAACATAATCCTCGGAGTATTGATTGCAACAGAGCTTATAAATAGGGTCGTAACGATGGCTCAAATGAATTAACGTTGTCAACTCGGAGCATATTTAAACCGATTGAAATGAAAGCTTTGGCTCTTGGTCATATTCAGATCTGTTTTTATAGTCTTCTTTGAAGTTCATCCCGCAGCTTTACGTAGCTGATGTGAGAGGTTTTATTTCATATTATCTTGGTTTATGATAAATGGGATACAGGTCATTTCATTTTACTCAGAATGTAATTATGTATTAATATTTTGCTGCCCAATTCAGTGGCCAAATGGTGAAAGGTGGGGGTGCCAAACCATACACCCACGACCACTATGGCGTCCACCAACCCTTTTTCATGTGCCCTCCACTTTTTGACCACAACTGATAAGTTTTTGATTAACACTTTTAATCATCTGTCCCTTTTACGACAAAAAATCAGTGTATTTCTGGGCATGCTGTTCTCAAGAAGTTGGGGGAAGAGAGCTAGCCCCAAATCCGCAATGCAATCCCCCCCCCCCCCCCCCCCCTCCACACCCCCCCCTCCCCCCCTCTTTTTTTTCTTCACCTTTTTTTCCCTTTTTTCCCTAACTTCTACTTTTATCAAGTTG
>CABFWB010005814.1:10436-28510 GCA_902151455.1 Timema bartmani | reverse complement strand
CCCCCCCCCTCTCTTATAAAATCCATCCTTTTCATTCCTATTTTTTGGCCGACTCATTTTTCACTTGTACTAGGAACTATCATGCTAATAGTTTCAAGCTGAAAGATTTTTTATTTTATCCAAATCTCGAAGACATGTCCCCTTCCACTTTTATCTCCATACTTGTATTTCCTATTTCCTCTGTAAATTTTTGTCGTGGTCTACCCAGCTTTATTGCCTAATAATTAGGCTACCAAGACTAACTAAATATTTTTAACATGTACTTAAACACCAAAATGGTGGAGAATAATTATATGATTTCTAGTAACTTTGTTTTGATCGTGTTAAAATTGTAAAAAGTCACTATCATTGTATATTTTCCGTCAACTTAGGTGGGTAGAGGTTTTAACCACCAAACATCCCCTCCTCCCCACCCATCAATTTTCCTTTAAAAATTAAACAGTGTCCACCACACTATCGTTAGTCTTTAATGTGTTCTAACTTACAAAAAGGTTGAGGACTTACGGTCTAAGGCGTCACGCTCGTGTTAGACTGGCCTGTAGATGATGGGGAGATCAGAGTTTGAATCACGGTCAGGTCTACTGAGGGTGGTTTTCCTAAAATGGTTTGACACTCTCCTTACACGCAAATGCGGGTAGATTATCTCTAAGATACTTATTTCCTCATCCCAACCCCACTATATTATCATATATGTGTATAAACTGTACAGGTAGTAAGACGTGATGATATATATATATATATATAAAATATGTTTTGCTCTGCCCTAAATTACGATAACAATTATTCCTATTTTAATTTTATATGCATGTTAGTATTGGATGATAAGAGAAACGTTACGGGTAGTTTTGTAGTATACCACCATGTAGTAAGCAGCACTGTCGATATTTTCATGTGTGCCGAGAATATAAACATGTTGTCCAATCATTGGGACGCCTAATGAACTTTCTATTTGGCGCCGCGTGGTCTGGCCAAACGAACCAATTCATCGAATATTATGAGTGAATTAGGCTTTGACTGGGACCGACTGTTTTACGTGATTTGCATACTCGGTGGTTTTATTATTTTTCCAATGTGATAGGATAAACATACTGATGTGACCACCGTGACTAATTTTGAATGAGTTGATTATTATAAAAATACAGACATTGGCCAGATAATCTTGCTTTTTAATCTTCCCCCAGCCTACCGTTTAATTCTTGGGATTGTCTTACTTTTTACAAATCAATAGATTTGTCATTTGTTGTAAAATTGCTATCAAGATAAATTTGATCGAAATGTTTGAAAACAAAATTAAAAAGTGGCCACAGTCTCATCAGTGTTAGACATAGATCTACCCATTGATAGCGAACAAATTGTATGCAGGTATAACGCATTGGTTATATCGACCAATTATTAATCAATTAACTAAACCATACCCGCTTCGGTGGCCACATGGTCTAAGGCACTACTCTCGTAGTAGACTAGACTGCCAAAGACGGGTAAATCAGTGTTCGATCCCGGTCGAGTGTATCAAGGGTGGTTTTTCCTAAATAGTTTTCCGACCTCCATCCACACAAATGCGGGTACACGTCCTCTAAATTTAAGCTTCCTAATCCCTAACACATTAATTTAATTAGTACATAGGCTTATAATCAGAATGGGTAGTAAGACACGGTTCTAAAAAAAATTCACATCCATCACAGACTCTGCCTTTAACGATGACTGAAGTTAGCCTGAGCAGGGGACAATTCTCTATATACCTCATTGGTGCGAAGTATAAAGTCCCAGATTCGATTCCTATTTTGCCCGTGTCATTTTTCAGCTTTATTTAATTGTGTTTAAAGATGTATCCAGGGATGGTTGTGTCCGTAACCAAAGCTCACTATATGATCGGGTCATGTGACAAGGTACTCTTCAGTGCAAACGCAGCGTGCGTAGGTCAAGCAAGTGTAACCCACACTCCGTATGGAAATATCGCCGTTGCATTAAAGGACCGTATGCGTTTAATATCTTTCTTGTTTGTTTACAATTTCGCCATTTCTTTCTCTTTTATTTTTTCCATTCAACGTAAACTGGACTTGTATTGAACTGGGGCAGTACTACTAGAGGCAACACACTAACGCATGTGTATTTTGTGCGTGTGTTTGTGCGAGTAAAGTAGACTGGGGGAAAGGTTGAAGAGAGAGAGAGTAAAGGGTGGGGAGCGCAGCTGTAATTGTCAATTTCGTAATTACGTTACGCAACATGCTAGAGGAAGGTGACGAGAGGGCGGGGGTAGGTAGAAGCCGAGTTTATTTGGCGCTGTAACCACCCCCTTACCCCGACCCTCTTTTTTCCTTGGTCTCATTGTCACAGTAGGAAGCAAGGTTCGGGCCAATTATCCACTCCTGTGAAAGTCACCGTGGGAAGTTTCCATAGCCTAAAAGTCACATTGGGGGAGGGGCCCCTTGATTCTCGACTATTAACAAACACTCTGTACACTTTGGTAAGGGGGCGGGGGGAGGGTACAGACTCCTTATTCAATAGTTTCGATGTAGTCTTGAATACCAAGGTGAAATGTTGGAGATTATTTAAATTAATTTTATTATAATGCTGCCACCATCGGTGTTCACGTGGTCAAGATCATCTGGTCTTATTTTCCGGTGACGAGGAGGTCGGTGTTCGAACCTCGGTCAGGTGAAGGGGATTTTTTTTTTCCTGAATATTTTCTCTACTGCCTTCACACAAATGTGGATGAGTTCCCTCTACATTATTCCTACCTCGTATCCACAGCATCATTGTTTTTAAATGTGGATCATTTAAGGAGGTATGAGAAGAATACTACTTGGTTTATTTTTAATTTATTATTGTATCACCTACTGCAGTGGTCACGCAGTCCACGGCATTAGCTTGCAAAAGACTGTATTGCTGATGAGGAAGATGCCAAGTTATAAATCTGACCCATTAAAGATTGCTTTTCCACATCTGTAATTTTCATTCCCTTTCCTAGTTAATGCGAGTGTATCTTCTGTGAGTTGCCCTCCTCATACTTAACCAAGTAGTTCTGGCTATAAGGTACTAACCTCCAGAGAATATTTCAAGGTTTTTTTCTAAACACCTCGACTAAAAACTTATTTGTCGATGTTATAAAGATTAACAGGGTAATTCAGAGCAAATGCACGTGCAATCGTCTGAATAGGAGGCTAAAATCACACGTTAAAAACCAGCTCAAGTCCACCCCTCCAGCTGAGATTCAAACCCCAACCTTGTGGTAAAATTTCAACAAAGTGCAATGCGCGTCAAGTGCCGTGGACTGCCTGACCACCGATGCGGGTGATTTAAATAGCCCATATAGCCCACTTACAGTGATTCATTAAATGTACACACACGGTCACAACAATTTTTGATGACCGAAAGTGTGACGATAAAATAAACTAGGCATTTCAAAACGATCTATTTCAACGATCATCAAATTATTGTGAAACCAATTAAAATTTTGTTTGAGTCGCTCAAACATGATTTCTCGTTTGACAAGAGTGTCGGCGCAAGTAAACTCATTAAAATTGTTACCAAGTAGTTTATAACGTGATTAATTTCCCGTTTGATTTCCACCCTGTCAAGCCAAGTGGATTGCGTCTTTGAACCAGTGGTGCCATAACAACTCTCTAAAGTGACCTCTATCCCCTCCCTGGACCCAGCCACCCCGCTCTCTTCTACGTAATCGTATTTTAGGCCCCGACAAAGGCCCCGGTCAGTCCGCGTGACGTGAAAGGTTTCCATTTGAGCCGGAGTAGCGATAGAGTGGCAGCCGGAGAGTGCTAGGGGGAGGTGAGGGAGGCCCCATTACACGTTCCGGAAGCTCAGGTTAAATTCCAGAAGGAAAAAATAAAATGTGTTTACTTTTGTTTGTATTTCATGCGTCCCCACTCACCCCTCCGTCCGGGCTATCAGTTATAAATACACTAAACTGGGGTAGGGAGGAGGAAGGGGGAATTTGCAGGTGTGTCCACATTAGCGGGACTCTAACCCTGAACACTTCGTCATCAAAAAAAACCATACCATACGCGGTTGATACGGGCCTCCACTACTTACTGCTCCAACTAGACTATCAATATATTTCACTAAATAGCGGTATGGATCAAAATGGTAAAATATAAATATGTAGCCATATTTTAGTGGAGAGAGGGTGGGAAACCATTCATGAATAGGCTAGCTCAGTATATCCGAGCGTAGTTCTAGCCTCGGCCTATCCGTAACTGGTAAATCAGATGAGACTGATGCTTTTTTTCCACGTGACCACGTTTGCGGGTTATTTTAGTAAGAGTCTATAGATTCGTTTAGATATACTATGTGTATATAGTCTTAAATAGGTGTCTATCTGTACCAACATTTAAAATCAATTTTAAACTATACTATATAATTATTATAAATCATTGTATTATTTCATTCAAACTAAAATATTAAAAATGTATTTGGATTAAATAGCTAACCAGCTCTCTACCGTCCATCGCAAGAAATATTCTTCGGAAAAAATGGACTGATAAAAATAAATGTATAACACACCCACTCTGGGAGGAAAGTGCAAATACATATTTATTTTGGTTGAAGTATTTAACATTCTAAGCATATTAAATATGCAGCATAAAACTTACAAACTAGCTTAGCCGATAACAGCATGCCTAATCTTAAACATTCGGATCCAGCGTCTAAATTTTGGATACTAGGAGGAACACGACTGCCAATAGTGAAATGTTATAGTCAGCACCGATGCCCCAATTCATGTTCTAATGCTTCCAGAAGGGGAAAACGATAACAAATTAGTTCATGTACCGACAATATAGGTTCCACAATAATCTTAACAATACCTCAAAGGAACATGGTAGAGCACTGAGACGAGTTGTAGACGTTTATAAATCCCAGATTATTTAAGAATTTGTTTGATACGTTTAATATCGTTTTCAACAAAATGTGAGCGAGTGCGCGGAGCTAGATAGCTCCCTCCAGGGTGGATACGGAATCACAACCCACAAAAGGAGTCCTTTAATATCCGAGTATCAAAGGAAAAATATAATTTCAGAGTGAGGTATGTATAGCCAAGAATATGAATGAATGGTCACATGGGGGGGTCGAGAGGCTCTGCTCAACCTGGCAACAATACACGACATGCCACTGATTAGGTTTATATCTTGTAACACTTCACTGTAGTTTTGTTTAAAGCATGAAACAGACTTTAGGGTTCAAACCCGTCTTGTTCCTGTCACCCAACAGTACTGCCAACTTGAGTAGACCTGTGGCGTGTAAAGTAATGAACCTTGTTTGTACATCGGGTACAGTCGGCTGACAAAGTGCTGTGATGCTGGAATGGGATTGGGGAGAAAAGGTCACAGAGAGTAAAGGTGATAGGCTGACAATGACACACAGACACGCACATTAGTGATTCCAGCTGGGGCCACGCCCACCAAATATTGCTACTTGTAACTCCGGTCGAGCATGTACTACACGGAGTAACCACGACAGCGGGTTACAACGAATACATTGAGGAACAAGTAGAATCGAGGGGGATACGAACCAAACGCTTGCTTTCTCTCTTTTCTGAACCAACGATAATATATCAGGAAGGGTTGAGTGGGTGGTAACAAGTTCGAGTTTTAAAAAGAGATTCTATCTCCGATAGAATATATACAGGATGTACCGTAAAATGTAGGACCTACTTCAGGGGTGGACAGGAGACCAAAAAAAAAAAAATTAAAAAGGTTCATACAAACATGTGTCTCGTTTGACCTTTTTTCCGAGTTTTTTCATTTCAATTATTTGAGGTATTTAACGTGCAATTTCTGAACCGACTAATTTGTATTACCACACGGCTTATAAATTAACTTAATCTAGAACGGACACAACATCCAGCCCCCCAGCCATTAATTCATCCCTGTTAAAGGGGAAACCTACATTTCAACTATGATACATTTTTCAGCCATGCTAGGAATAGAACCCGGGAACCTTAGCTCAGGGCTGTTTTAGAAAGATGTGAAGCCCGGGGCAAAATAATCTGAGGCCCCCTATGTACGGCAACTTTTCAGTTTTAGCACTAAGCCATTATAATACATTGATACGTACTCGGTATTTATGTTACTTAATAATTTCTCATATTTTGTGGAATATTGATCAACCCCTTAAATGACTGTACTTTATTAAATGCCATTAAATTAAGTTAACAAACTTAAATTCCTCCTTGTGCCATTGCACTGCTAGTTTTCTGTGGACCAACAGTGGTAGCACAATGGTGGCGTATTCTACTGAACTGAAGCACATTACTCGAATAACCTAAATTTTAATTACATAACGTTAATGTTTTCATGAATCTGAATTGGAAACCTATCACCAAGCGAACACTTATTGCTGTTAATTATATGTATACTATTTGATGCGAAATTTAGAATAGTAACGTTAATTGAATTTAATAATTTGGGGGGGAGGGTGTGGCCCCCTGGAATGTGAGGTCTGGGGCAATTTCCCCCTTCGTCCACCCTCCCCCCTAGACGTGGACCTGCCTTAGCTCAGAAGACAGACACGCTACTGTTTCCGAGCTACAGCCAAGTGATTCCACTAGACTAAACTAAACTCGATATCTCTAGACATGTTGACTAGTTAATCAAAACACCTGGCTTTTTTTTTTTTTTTGCTATAGTGCGGCATTCTACGATATATATATATATATATATCTTTCAAAAATGCCATATGTTTGGATTAAATAGTATATATGTCGTAGAATATATATTGTAGAATGCCACACTCTTTCAAAAAATGCCAGGTGTTCGGATTAACTAGTCAACAGGTCGAGATATATCGAGTTTAGTTTAGTTTGGTGGAATCACTTGGCTGTACTATTTATATATATAAATACTATTTTTATATATGATCTAATTTAGGTAGGCCTATTGATTGGTTCTGGTTCCTTTACCAAGGAAGTTCAATGCCAAAGAATGCAAGGGCTATAGAACAATTAGTTTTATATGTCATATTACCAAGGCTGTGACAAGGATAATACTGAGGATAATAGAAAGGAAAATAGAGGGGAATATGGAAGAAGACAAGTTTAGTTTTAGAAAGGGAAATGGGACTATAGATGCAGTCGTGTGTCTAATAATGCTAGCAGAACGAATTTTGGAAGTGAAAAGGGAAATGTATGTTTGTTTTATTGACTGGGAAAAAGTGTATGGTCGAGTGGACTGGAATATGCTACTCCAAGCTTTTGAGAAACAATGGTGTAGATTGGAAGGATAGAAGACTAATAAAGCAGCTGTACACAGGACAGAAAGTGGTGTTGAGAGTGGGGGAGGATGAAACGGAAGAGATGAGCATTGGAGGAGGGGTGCGACAGGGATTATGTATGTCACCGGCGCTTTTCAATATATACGCCGAAATTTGATAGTGAAGGCTCTTCTACAAAGAGCACGAGTCATTGTAGTGGGCGGAGAAAGACTAAAAACCATTAAGTACGTGGATGATCAAGCGGTGTTGACAGAGTCGAAGAAATAACTGCGGGACATGATGGATGGTATTATAATAGTGGGAAAGGAGTTTGGGATGAAGGTAAACATTGGTAAGACGAAATTGATGAGAGTTGGAAAGGAAGAAGGAAATGTTGAAGGGAAGAAACTAAAACAAGTAAGGTCGTTCAAATATTTGGGAATTCTAATAACTTTGAATGGATACTTTACGGAGGAAGTTAAAATCAGGATAGCTATGGGGAAGGGAGCATGTGGAAGGGTGAGGGGATTACTGACAGGAGAAAGAATCCCGAGTGAGTTTAGAAAGAGGTTTGCAAAGTGTTTTGTGTGGAGTGTGGTGACATGAGACGTGAACAATCAGAAAGAGGGAACGGAGGTATTTGGTAGGTTTTGAAATGTGGTTGTGGAGAAGAATGGAGAATGTGAAAAGGATGGAAAGGGTGAGGAATGAGGAAGTGTTGAGAAGGAAAGGAGAGGAAAGGAGCTTGATAAGGATTATAATGAAGAGAAAAAGTCTTGGTTGAGCCACACATTATAATGAAGAGGATCATGGAGGGGAAGATAAAGTGGAAAAGAGGAAAAGGAAGGAGAAGGTTCGGAATGCTAAAAGATATCAGGGAAGGAAGAAGCTGAAAAAGGATGAAAGAAGACGCTCAGGATCGAGGAATATGGAAGATGTCCAGTTGATACTTGGCCCAAGACAGAATCACAGAAGAAGAATTGATTGGGGTTGAATGAGAAATGTAATCATTTAACTATGTGGTGAAATTATATTGTTAGTTAAATCCTATACCTTATGTTGAAGCTGGAGATATTTGATGATATTGTGTTGCCTAGATAGGCCTGCTTGAGGTTGAAGGTGTTGGCATGATGACGAATATTGTTGTCACGCGTATTTATTGTTCTTAACTTCACAAGCAAATATAGCCTATGAATCAAGTAAGAGAAAGTTGGGTTATTAAAAATAGTTTTCGAGAGACTACATTAACAAAAGTGATGAAAGTTGTGAGTTGCAGTTTTGATATGACCATTCAGGAACCCACGACTTAGCAGAATAAAGGAGGGAAAACGTGAATAATACTAACGTTTGCATTTGTATCACCCTTACGAATATTAATTATTTCTAAAAAGGCAGCAAATAGAAAATATCATGTAAATTATACATCATACTACTCAATTAATACAACAAATATCTAGTTAAGTAGATAACAATGAAATTTTCATTAAAATAATAAAATATAGATAAATACTAAATAAAGAAACACACATACATACCAATAGCTAAGGTGTCAAAAGGGAGTGTAACTAAACGCACCAACTTCATAAAGGGGAAAGGAAAAAAACTTTCATTTTACAAAAAAAAAAAGTTTAGCACCACGTCTTACTACCCGTGCGGGTTATACGCTTAAGTACTAATTACACTAATGGTTTTAGGGACCTAAACAGGTTATATTAATTTGAAGTATACCCGTATTTGCATGGAAGGAGAATAGAAAACAAGTTTGGAAAAACCAGTAAACCTGACCGAGATTCGAACCTCAATCTCCCCGTCACTAACCGTCTAGTCTACTGCGAGAGTAGCGCGTTAGACCACGCGGCCAAAGAAGCGGGTTGTATTCTCTTCTTCCCCCTTATACAAAGTTGCCGAGTTTTACTGAATGCTCCTTTTTTACACCTAGATCAATATTTATAACGCGTCTGTTTATTGAGCTAAGGGGTTCCCATCTTTTATTCCAGGTCCGGACAAAACAATTATTAATATTTAAATGGGGTTTACAATGTCACAGTGATGAGTTGATAGTTGAGATACAGCTGGGCGTTGTGTCTGTTCTAGAGTTAAGTGAGTTTGTAAGTCTTTTTTTTTTTATCTGATTAGATGTTTCAGAAAGAGCACGTTAAATACCACTAATTTCCAAATGGTATACGTGGCGTTAAACTCTCACTATGCTTGGTCTCGGTCGGTGGAGGGGTACAGTGAAAACTCTTAATGGAGCACCCCTTCCGGGGGGAAAAGAATGTCCGTTATTAAGAAGTGTCCGCTATTTGTATATTTTTAAATAATAGTTCTTGCACATAGTTTATTCTATGAGAAACTATATACTGTGGA
The DNA here is from genome assembly GCA_902151455.1 of Timema bartmani. NCBI lineage: Eukaryota > Metazoa > Arthropoda > Insecta > Phasmatodea > Timematidae > Timema > Timema bartmani. The sequence goes on along the minus strand of CABFWB010005814.1, from coordinate 18,937 downwards.
TATCAACTACACCGATATAATTACTGCACTGTGCAGTATTGTATGCAAGATAATTATGGCAAGTGAACAAAAAAAAAAATTACTGTTCATACAAGAACTGCTGGAACATCCCTCCACTGATGGCTCGGAAGAGGAGGGAGGTATGAACTTGAAGTACCGTAGTCATTACACCGTAGGTTTTACTTTCCCTAGAGGAGGAAGGCAGGACTGTTCATACTTCGAGCATTCCTGACATTCCTACAGTAAAATACTGTATATGAACTGGTATTTTCAATTTTTTGTCCGTTTCTTGGAAGATTTTTATGCATAAATATGCGTCTTTGGCAGTGTCCGCGTCCGTTATTGAGAAAGTCCGTTATTGAGAAGTTGTTTCATCGTAAAAAACAATGTTATTATGGAGGGGAAATTTAAATTGTCCGTTATAAAGAATAATCCGCTATCCGGAGGTGTCCGTTAAAGGACATTTTACTGTATAGTAAATAATGTAATACAGCTTTCATGCTACGCGTTTGAATTCTCACAATGTTTACTGAGGTGATTTTTCCTAAATGATTTGACCCACTCTCTAAAAGCGAATGCAATAGAATTTGTCTAACTCTTAAGGCTAACTTTCTCACCTCTACCCTACTCGTGTAAATATTCGTATAAGGTGAGAAGCACAGAATAAGCATGATGTACAGGCCTATTTAATAATATTTCTAAACGATTTGTGTTAAGCTTACAAAAAAAAAGTCGCATTGCCACACTTTCCAGCACATACATTATCAAAAAAAAAAAGTAATGTGACTTCAAAAGTCAAACAGTGAGATCTACACATATACTTGATGTGAATTATGTATGACATGTGTGTTTTTCATAACGTCATAAGTAGGAAGTGTGGGGAGGGAGGGTGTGTTTTTACCCTCAACCAGCTGCTCGCGTGGTTATTATTTACGTGATTTGGCAACTCTGCCGTTGGCGCAGACAGATTCGTAGATACGTGTACGTGTGTTTTCGGTTTTTTTGGTTTTCCACAACGAGAGAGATGCAAGCTATAGGTCTATACACCCCCTTCACACCTCTCCCTGTTCCACCCTCCTCTATCCTCCCACAGTCCCTACCGACCTTTCAAAACATCCAACTTTCACATCTACCATTCATAATAAATGGAACGAAACGACCAGGCCATATACGTGTGTGTCAAGGATGATGTATCGTTACACATCTTCTAGTTTCAATTGTGGCCTAGAGGTAGCGTTAGCTACGAACATATGCCAATAGATCGCTACCCACCCTTTCCAGTCTAGAACAGGGGGCGGGAAATATTTCATCAAAACCTTTCACACACTCGTTCTTACACATCTACAAGGGAATTTACATTAATCTCCAAGTGTCAATGTTTTAGGTATTATTTTTAAACATGACAGTGCTTTTATAAATGGACTCAACCAATAAATATATCCCACTTAACAATAAAATATAATTCTATTGTTTTAGTATTTAAATAAACATCCATAAGCAAATGATAGGTTTTAAAAAAATACAAATCATCATTTAAATCTAGAACTACTTGTGTTTAATTTACATTGAAGATTATTTTCAGATGATCCAGGATTTCGTGGCTAAACCAATAATATGTTTTGTTTAACTTGATTCTAATGCCTTAGACCACTCAACCTTCAATCTGGGTATGAATATCTTCCAACGTGTCATTTTAAATACACCTTGGAAAAAATTATTTTTGTAAGAAATAACAATAATAACCAGGGATTATTGAACCGCGCTCAGGGTATTAACTGGCAAACCTTTTAGAAAGAAACTAGTGGGAAGAGCTGAAAGAAGATGGGAGGATAGCATTAAAATGGAGCTGAAATAGACAAACTTACGGTGTAATGAGGGGGAGAGGATAGAATTAGATCAATATAGGGATAGGGTGTAATGAGGTGGACTGGATAGAAGTAGCTCAAGATAAGTATAGGGTGTTGGAAGGTTTCTGGTATAGAACTATCTCAAGATAGAGATAGGGTGTAACGAGGTGTACTGAATAGAACTAGCTCAAGATAAGTATAGGGTGTTGGGAAGTTTACTAGGGTGTAATGAGGTGGACTGGATAGAACTAGCTCAAGATAAGTATAGGGTGTTGGGAAGTTTACTAGGGTGTAATGAGGTGGACTGGATAAAACTAGCTCAAGATGAGTATAGGGTGTTGGGAAGTTTACTAGGGTTTTAATGAGGTGGACTGGATAGAACTAGCTCAAGATAGAGACTGCTTGTAATGAGGTGGACTGTTTAGTACTAGCTCAAGATAGCGATAGTTGGCGTGCAATGAACTTTTGAATTACTTATGCTATGAAATAATAAAGTAATCTGATATTATTTTATAAACTGGGTTGGCAAAATTTAACATAATTTTATAAACAGTATTATTTCATACTTCTGGGCATTAACCTATCACTTTTAAAAATCAGTCTCAAATTAAGTTTCAATAAAATTGTATGTAAAAACGAACTTTATCCGCTGAAATGTGGCCTTGTGGTGCGAATGCAGAGGCTTGTAAAAAAAATTATATTATTGTGTGACTAAAACTATTAAATGGTCTAATCCAGGTTTATCAAAAACAAAACCGAAGTAATTTGTAAGGTTGGATTCGACATGAATTCAGTTGACCTAGTCGATATTATCGCCTGACTCGGGTACTAAATTATGTAGGGTCATAATACAACTGTGACCGACCAGTATTACCAACTTTGGCGATTAGTTGGATAGCATGAGGTGACCTTTACTTAAGAAATGTGTTGCAGGTTGTATTTGATATATTTGGAGTATGGTGAGGGGTGCACGAGGGCTATAAGTCACTAACCCCGCCTGGTTTGGTCTATCAGGGACTGAGAGGACGGGTTTCAAACCCATGTCAGGTTTTCCACTCTTCTTCCAAACAAAAGGGAGTATATTTTCTATAAATTCTACCTTCCTCGCCATTCATTCTTCATTTGTATGAATATGGGAATATTCCGGACGGGTAGTAATACGCAGTGCACATACACACATAAAAAAATAAAGGGAAATGGTTTAAGTAGTGAATGCTACATTAACTGCATTGGAAGGCTTGCGAAAAAGGCTTTAGTCTCTTCTTGTCTGGTTTGCTGATGACTGGGATGTTCGTATTTGAATCTCGGGCGAGCATACAAATGTTTTGCTATACAAATTGATATATATGGCCTCAAGTGCTAATTTAATACATGTTAGTGCGTCTAACACTACAGTCAGTCGTAGCCTCTGGAAATTAAATAATTGGATAGAAGGACTTACAAACTAGCTTAATTTAAGGCAGCACAACTAGTACCTCACATATTGACCGAGCGGTCAAATATTTACCAATTGGTTAGCAATATGAATCAATAGACAAATAGTAAAATATATCTTCTGACACCAGCATCTGGATTTGAACCAAGATTATCATACTTGTAGCCAAGCCTTTTAACCCCTTAGTCACGAGGACGGGGACAAGCTATGTCAGAGTTAGGGACTTAATATCCCCAAGTGGACGAAATAGATGCAGTCGGTAATTTTTTTTTAGCTCACAGAATTCTCCTAGTAAGTGGTAAATCCAGCGACTCTAGGTAAATGGAAAACAGGATTTACAATAGGGGCCTGACTCAGAACACGCCCACCAACTTTACTGCCAAGATATCCCCCCAAGCAATAAGAAGTGAGAATGATAAGGGATAGGGGGTGTACTATGTTAATCTGTAATGAGAGCGAATCACGTAAAGCCGCGTCACAATCTGAGTAACAACGGCGAGTTTACACTGGTTACCTTTCAAAGACAATAAGTCTTATCTATGCGGGAATAAAAACAGGAGGGCTGGAAACATAGATTAACTTATCAAACATTTTGTTCGTGTGCTCTTTTATAGGGGATGGAAACATTTACCCCCTCCCTTCTGAGGAACGAACATAATAAGGTTTGCAAACTTTTTGATTCTATGAAAGAGTGTTCTAAGTTGGTTGTAGTGTGAAAACTGTATTACGCCATTATGTGCAGTATATGTTTGAAGTGAATTACCATATTAAGAGAACGGCCAACACTCCCTTGTAAGTGGCTTCATAATCTCATGAACTATTGACCTACCATGTAAGAGAGCCTTAGACGCTGTTGAACCCTTGATCTTTCTTGGAAGTGATCTTTAGAGGTTGCTGAACTATTGACCTCTCTTGTAAGTGAGTTTTAAAAGAGGTTGCTGAACTATTGGCCTCTCTTGTAAGTGAGCTTTAGAGGTTGCTGAGCTATTGACCTTTCTCGTAAGTGAGCTTTAGAGGTTGCTGAACTATTGACCTCTCTTGTAAGTGAGCTTTAGAAGAGGTTACTGAACTATTGACCTCTCTTGTAAGTGAGCTTTAGAGGTTGCTGAACTATTGACCTCTCTCGTAAGTGAGCTTTAGAGGTTGCTGACCTATTGGCCTCTCTCGTAAGTGAGCTTTAGAGGTTGCTGAACTATTAACCTCTCTTGTAAACGAGTTTTAGAGGCTGTTGAGCTATTGACCTCTCTTGTAAGTAAGCTTTAGAGGTTGCTGAACTATTGACCTCTCTTGTAAGTAAGCTTTAGAGGTTGCTGAACTATTGACCTCTCTTGGAAGGGATCTTTAGAAGTTGCTGAACTATTGACCTCTCTTGTAAGCGAGCTTTAGAGGCTGTTGAGCTATTGACCTCTCTTGTAAGAGAGATTTATAGACTGCTGAACTATTGACCTTGCTTGGAAGGGATCTTTAGAGGTTGCTGAATTAATTACCTCTCTTTTAAGAGAGCTATAGAGGCTGCTGAGCTATTGACCTCTCTCGTAAGTGAGCTTTAAAAAAGGTTGCTGAACTATTGATCTCTCTTGTAAGTAAGCTTTAGAGGCTGCTGAACTATTGACCTCCCTTACAAGTGAGCTTTATAGGTTTTTTAATGCTTGAGCTCCCTTTTAAGGGAACTATAGTGGTTGGTGAATACTTGACCTCACTTTTAAGGGAACTATATTAGCCGGTGAATGCTTGACTTTCTTTGCCAGGGAACTATAGATAGTGGTGAATGTTATATACCCCTAAAGGAGGGGCATACGTCAAACAATCTCTAAATAGGCTAAATTTTATAAGACAGAACATGTTATGTAATCCAAAATCATCTTAATTGGTTAACAAAAACCATCTCAGACAGGGTTAACCACGCTAATGGTTCGTGTCTAACCTTCACGTGGGAGCCCTGGCTTTAATCCATACCAGGTTAACTCATTATAATTTCCCCAAAAATGGATAATTTTTAGCCTCAGTGGCGGTTATCAGTATAACTCTTCTCACATAGCCTTCCTTCTAATTATTTTAGCACCACGTCTTACTACCCTTTCGGGTTATACGCTTATGTACTAATTACGCAAGTGGGTCATGGATGAGAAAGGTTGAATTTAAAGTCAGTTTACCCACATTTGCGTGGAGAGAGAATAGGAAACCATATAAGGAAAAAACCTTATTACATACGATCGGGATTCGCAATCAATCACTGACACACCAGATAAAATAAGCTCGATATTTATACAAAGTGGCCATCGATGCGGATGAAAAGAGGCCGTTAGTAACCAAAGTAAAGTAAAGTCCCGATTATCCGACCGTCGACTATCCGACATTCCGTTTTATCTGAGATAACTTGCAATTGGCGTGACCTCGTCACAAGGAACAGAAGCAAAGCTGGTAAACAAGCTTCAATCACCAATTTATTAAACCGTGGCTTTTGCATTCTGCATACCAAAGTATATAATAAAAACTGCATTTAATTGGTTTAGAACCCTTTGTTCTTTTTATGTGAATAAGATAACAGTTTTGAAATTTATTGCATGATGTATATTTTGTAGTAACTATTCATTCTTATTTCATATCTATTCTGCACTTCTACTCGCAATTAATTTTGATTTGTTTCATTCCAGCCTCTCCCCTTGGTTCCACATTATCTGACATTTCGGTTATCCGACCACCGAATAGTCGGGAGTCTACTTTAGTCCAATTATTTATCAAACATATTAACATTGAATTAGACTTTAAAATAATGTGGTCAAAGAGTTTGAAGCAAAGATCTTATCCAGTTTGTCTAGCTCTAAAGTCATGTTTTTATGATCGAATAACTTTACGCGAGTAAAAATTGAAAATAGTTTCCTTTTCCACTAAGCCCCACGTTTTACCAAATACGAATTTGGAGCGTGGTCGTCCTAACGTCTCATTCTAATGTTTCGTCATTATTATTTCCGGTCTTAATGGAAGGGAAGGCAAGAAATCTTTGAGCCGGCCGAGATAATTACAAACGATTTAATTGTCTAACATTTCCACCTTAATTCCAACCTCTTCAAGAATTCAACCTTTAGTGCCGAGGGTTGTGAGGGCTGTATGGAAGGAGGGTGTAGGGGTTGCAAGTCGTGTTTTACCAAACGCTCTTACAGTCGGGAACAAAGCGTAAATATTCAAACACTAAGAAACTAGATTCCAGTCTAGCGTTACGTGCCTCCAATTTAAGAAAAGCTATCTCCCCTCAACTATATACAACCCGCTGCGCCGGAACCCCTAAAATATTAGCCTGGGAATAAAAGTGAGAGGACTCTTTTCTTAATGTGCTTGATTTGTGTTTATTCTGTTCAAATAACATCCGCATTAACTGCAACGGTGTCCTGTCTCGTTTTCTGGAGTAGAGGAGGTCGGGGTTATAATCCCGATTTGGAGTACTGAGGTACTTTTTTCTAAATTATTTCCCACTCTCTCTACCTTTGTATAATGCGGGCACACTTACTTAAATATTTGAGCTTCCTGAATTATGTAAATATTTGGATAGGCCGGACGAATATTAAGACAAGAAGCACAGGGAATAAGGCACAAAGGAACATTCTGTTCCCTTTACATGTTTTACCAAATATTACATATTACTAATCTTACTTATCATTGCCAAAAATACTAAAGCCACTCTCATAGTTTGCATACCTCAATTAATGTGATCTACTATCCGGTCCCGTGTTGTAGTGGAAAGTGCACCTGGCTACGAGCCTAGGGGTCCCGGGTTCGATTCCCGGCTGATACCTTGGGTATTTTTCACTTAAGGGGAGTGATCCCAACGGCTACCAGGGTTTGGTAAATTAGGCTTTAATTAGGTTAAAACTCCCCCTGGCTCCACAACTCCATAATAACCATTATCAGATTATTTCAATGCGGTTACGACGTGTAGAGAACCTCCTATGGTGTAACCTGGGCAACGTTCTGTGCCAACATGAGGCTAATAATCTACACATAAGGTGACCTAACCTGGATGTTAACTTCTTCCCCAGTCATAAGTGCCATATGACAAAAATTATGTGATCTACTGCTGTAAATTTTGATAGATAAAATAATGTTACTTGTAGCCTGATGGTCAAATGCGTTTGACTCGCACAACGCTCGGGTTGTTGTTGACGGAAGGGTAGGATACCGGTTCAAAACTAGCCTGCTATACTTAACAGGAGGTATTTTTATTGTAGTTTTCCCATTCCTATCTTCACGCTAGTTTAGGTTAAGTTCCTCAAAGCCCTCTTCATCTTGTTGAATTAGTTTAGGTATACTATTCATGTCATTGATAGCATGTACTGACCTTATAGAGCATGAATATAAAGAGGAGGGGTGCTTAGTAAAGCAATTACTTTCAAAAACCCATATCGGTAAGCACGCGGACCATAATTATGTAAATCTTATCTAGTCTGAGCTGCCGTAGACAAGGAGGTTAAGGTTTCAATCCCAACCGAGTCCACTCAAGGTGGTTTTTCCTTAATAATTTATCACATTCGCTCCACGTAAATGCGGGTACATTTCTAACTCTTCATCCCTACTCTATTAGCCTTTTTTAATGTATAAAGCCATTACAAGTGTAATCAAAAAACTATAGCCTAGCTATATCAAATCCCGTCATATGTTAATCAAATGCATGAAGGCCTCGAAGATGCTCGTGATCGTTAGGGCTTGGAATGATCACCACTGAGAGACTCGGCTGCTATAAGTTGGGGTTGAAGGGGTCACGATAAAATACTAGTGTTTTTTTCTGTTGTTATAACAAAACATTTATTTGGTAAAAAAAAAATCAAATGATTCTCCAATTGAAACATAGAGTTTAATTTTCTTCCCATTGTGACCACAACATTTCTTGAATATCTGTCAAGGGTGTCTTGAAATTTAATGACAACTTTTTCTTTTCATTCAAAAAGTTTATCATCTAATTCAACTGTTGGTATCCCCATGAGAAGAAAATTAAACTCTTGTGTTTTTTTTAATGAGGCAATATTTGTTTTGCTATAAAAAAAACTGTAAAACCACTTGCCTTTTCTCTCGTCCCCTACACTCCCAGCTTAAAAACCAAATCCTAGAATAGAGATAAATACTATCCTCAATTGGTAATAGCCCCACTTATTTTAAGCACCTATACAAAACAAAATTACGATAGTGTTAACGCACTTAATCCGAGCATGTTGAGGGCGGGGGGGGGG
>CABFWB010005814.1:0-10398 GCA_902151455.1 Timema bartmani | reverse complement strand
GCCAGGTGATGAAGACAACAAAGCTTCCGATTAAGAGGGGGGGGGATTAACCCGCTCCCCCTTCCCTCCATACTCGACAGAATTGAGCTTCACTCGCATCAATGCACGGACCACAATTTAATATTGAATGTAGCCTACTTCTCGAACACTGAGCGATTGAACAAAGAATAGCGTGTCAATTATTGCTGTTTTAATCCCACCCATACCACCCTCTTTTTTTTAGCTGGTGACAGCCAGTTTACAAAAGCTGGCGTAATTTGTTGTGTCTGCTCGCGAAAATTTAACACTTTTATAACAGTTGTCGACTGACAAAATACAGTAACAGTATATGTATGCAAATTTAGAAACAGATTGAAACAAATAGAGTAACAGCGAATATAAACAAAATATACGGAATATATAATTAAACAAAAAATATATATGAACAGTACATAATATATCAATTATAGAAACAAATTGAAACAAAATATAGTAACAGAATAGACGAATTATATAAACAGATTGAATATACGGAGTACATAATTAGACAATATATATGTATAGTACATAATATACAAAATATAGAAATAAATATAGAAGCAGTATAAAAAATAAAAATACAAAAACAAATTGAAACATAATATAATAAGAGTATAGACAAATTATAGAAACAAATTGAAACAAATATAGTAACAGTAAATATTTTTAAAAATATATTAAGTACATAACTATACCAAAAAATATAGTACCTAATACACTAAATATATAACCAAATTGAAACAAAATATATTAAGAGTATAAACAAATTATGGAAATAGAATGAAAAATTTATCGACGATACATTATAAACAAATTAATATAAACGTAGAAGGCTAAACATATACAAAACAATTAAACAAAATAGATTAAGAGTAGGCCTACAACCTACATATAGCAATGTACAAAAAAGAGACGTGTAGGAACACATGATGAGGGAAATGTACTATCGTTCTCCTAGAACGAGGATCTGGAAAACAGCTAATGGGGAAGGGGTGGGAGGGAGCGTGCACCTTCTAAACATATAGATTATATGAACACGCGACTGACAAACTAACATAATCAAGGACAGCAAGGCTAGTATTACATATCAAGCCTGGGCCTAACGTCTAAACAGATAGCAGGATGAACTTGTGTACAATGAGTTAGTATATCTACCAATACTACCAGGAGCCCACATCGGTGGACACGACGACTTACGTCATACTCATCTAGTCTGGTTTGTTTGTGACGAGGAGGTCGGTCTTTGAGACCCAACCGAGTGTACTGAGGATGTTTTTTTTTACTAAATGGTTCACCATTCTCCTTCCATGCGAATGCGAGTACATCACCTTTAAATGTTACCACATCCATCCCTACTCCAGTAGTGTCATTAAATGTGTGTAGCCTGTATGGGTAGTATGACAGGGTGGCACCTTCAGTGGTGGGTCTGTTGTCTAAATATCAAGCTCATTAATTTTAGTCTAGTTTTCTGCTGATGGGGATATCAAGTTTTGAATCCCAGCTGGGTGTATTGAGGATGTTTTCTATAAGTTTTCTCCACTCCCCCTTCATGCAAGCGCGGATACATTTCCTATAACTTCTGCTTTCCTCATCCCTACCACATTAGCGTAATTAACCAAACGGGTAGTAAGACGTGGTAAAAAAAAAATATATATCAGACAAGTTGGGAGTAAAAGAGCTCCAGCAGGAAGTGACCCAGGGACCCCTAAATTGACCTGAAACTCCCAGGAACGAGCGTTTTTCAGGGCGTCATTGTTCATTCAATACAAATGAATAATCTAATCTGAATAAATAAAACTACGCCCCCTTACTTTCACAACTAAAAATGAATGAAACGTATTTGTTACAAATTAAACTGTGAGTTCGAGGGAGAATAGGGCAAGATGAGATTGGGAAGTATCGTCCTCCAACAAGTAGTAAGATACGAGCAAATTAAACTCGCTCCTACGACCTTCCTTGCCTGGTTAGTGTACTCATTATGAGACCCTTTAGTGTCGCGATAGATTGGGCGGGTTACAGGGTAATGGGGAGCACAATTCACCCCTGACGGCTGTAACTGCTGGCAGTTGAGGGAGTTTGGGGGTAAAATAGTTGTCAGCCAACACTGAGAGGCGTTCAGTCCTACACTTTAGCTCAGTCGGTAGCGTGGGATGCAGCAGTAGGCCTAAAGTCATTTGGCACCAAAAAAAAATTAGATCTTAAGTCATTTGGCCTAAAACCATCTGTCCTAAAGTAATTTGGTCTAAAATTTAATCTCACTAAATATCAGTTAGACTAAAGTAATTCGGCCTGAAATTGTTTAGCCCGATGTCAGTTTGTCTTAAGTCATTTGACCTGAAACAATCTGGCCAAAAAAATTAATCTCACCAAAAGCCCATTAGCCTGAAGTAATTTGGCGAAAATCATTTGGCATAAAATAAATTTCGAATAAAATTTTCAACGTTGCTTAGTTCACTAAATTTAGTTGACCTAAAGTCATTTAGCTTAAAGTAATTTGGCCTAAAAAACTAACCTCACAGAAAGTTGGCCTAAAATATAAAGTTCAAAATTTCATGTACCTTCAAAAATTACATATTGTTAGTTGTTTCATCTTAATATAGATAGCACAAATGATGCGAGGTAGTGTTACGATATTTATATAAACATTGACATTCATAAATCGTTGACATTAAATGTCCTTCCTACTTATTAAAATAGAATAGTAAAGTAAATATAGCCTTACCTTAAAATAATTCTTCATAGTAATCCCAGAAGCATAAAAATCACTAAAAATATGTTAACTATACATGCAAATCTTTTTGGAGTTATTCCTCAATTTAAATAATAAAGGAGTTTAAAAGAAGTTCTACGTAGGCCTATGAACACCAATATAAGAACGCCTGGAAATATAAACATGTTTAGAGTAGAAGTCTGGATTTTATACTTATGTTCAAACTATTACACTCATATTTTCAAAACAGTAGAACTATGAGTATGAGAAGAATTTGGGAGAACGAGAGAGATTCCGTTCACACAATAGCAGTCCATTATGTTAAAATATTATTAAATAATTGTTTATTTTTTCATGTAATTCAACACAGCATTCTCAACATTTATTTCAACCAACACATATTTCTTATTAATATATTTAATAGAACCCTAGCAACGCTAAACGTCTTGAATCTCTTACACAAAGCGATTTTATATTTGAGTATATATGCATTTAGTAAAAATCAACAAGTAGTTAACCCAGTGGTTCCCAAACCTTTTTGATTCACGGCGCCCTTAGTGTATCAGGATTTTTTTACGGCACCCAAATTCAGTACATATAACTACCTAACATTTGCACATATTTCAAATTCACAAACCATTTATGTAAAAAGTTTTAAATAGGTACTGTGCATATTTTGAACAATCAAATCATTGAATAAATAAATCGTAATTAGTGGGATGGGTGAGAATGTTGTTTACTGCACATCTTCTCAGATCTTGGAATCAAACTGGACACAGCCACCCTCATTTCCTGTTCCACATTTATTTTCGAACGATACTTGCTTTTTATCACAGCGACCGCCGAAAGACCCAGCTTCACACAAATTTGATTTGGCAAATGGCACTGAGCTTTACCACTTAGCAGCGGATATTCTTTTTTTACTGATATCCAAAAGTCAGTTAGTTCTATGGTATCGAATTTTGTCTTCAGTGTATCATCGCAAGAAAGCTCATTAAGATTTTCTTCTTCTACAGAAGTAAATTCAGATGGAGCTTTGGTCCTGCATGGGTCTTAAATCTATGCAAGCTTATCGATATCATTTTCTTTTGAAATATTTTTCAAACCAGTTGATAAGCTGTGATAGGTGCTCTTCAAAAACATAGTTTTATGTTGCGAGAGAAATCAACTTCATTGGAGATCAAAAACTGATGTAGCAAGGAGGAACAATCTTTTCCACCGTCTTCGATCATTTTTCTTCTCCATGGCTGTAATTTTTTTTTCTGATAGCTATTTAACTTTTCAAAGATATCAAATAATAATGGTAGTTTTACCAAAAAATTGTTTCCGCGAAGTGTTTGGTATACTCGTGTTTTTCCTCTTTAAGAAAAGTGTACCCTTCCTGCCGTAATTCAAACGTACGGGACCATACATTGCCGCGAAAGAGCCATCGCGAGGGGCAGTAGTGCAACAAAGGCGTGTATTCGGCTACCATGTACTCACACCATTTTTTTTAAATCTTGCTTTCATTGGTCGAGTTTTTATAAAGTTTACCACAATCACCACACATTCCAAGACCAGATTCAGTGTAAGACTCAGATGCTTTGATGCGAGTGCTTCTTTGTGAATGATGCAATGGGTCCACAGTTAATCCGGAGCTTTGCTTCGAATATGCGCCTCCAATCCTCCATAATGGCCGGATTCTGCGACTGATAGTATTGTTAGACAAAGGCACCTTTGAAAGCAGTTTCCCCGCAGACTCCCCAATCATAATGCTAACCAAATCTACCACAGCCGGTAGAATTAGTAGTTCTGCGATAGTATGGGTCTGTTTACACTTTGCGACTCTATATGCAATCTTGCATGATGCTAGCCAAGCATTGCTTGGTATTGGCACCTGCTGAGAAAAGGTACCTTTTTGTTGTTTTAATGCTTTTAGCTTTCTGGTGAAATAGACGTGAGACTTACCGACCATGTTTCGATGATTGGTTTCTAAATGGTGGCTTAGCTTACTTGGAAGCAAGCACTCTGGTGTCAAAACTTCCATACACAGTACACACTGTGGTCTCTCTTCATCGTTGACATCTGCCGATGTAAAGCCAGAATCCAAATAACTGTAATCGTATTTACGACATTTCCGCTTCTTCACATGCCCACCACTATTTTGTGTTGCGTCCTCTTATTTTCACTCCTACAATTCTTATTAATGTTCAATAGAAATTGGTCCATTTTTATGAAGATAAGAACAACCACTTTTAAAAGTTTACTTGATCACAACACCATTCCCTTGTTTCATTCTTCAATGAATCAAGGTCGTGGAGACAGGTATTTATCTAAAAACATCAAGTACCGAGAAAGTTATATAAATAACTAGAACAATCCATTCACCATATTCATATTGATGCACTGAGTGACCTACATCTGTTTGCGTAGCGGGTTGAGAAACAACTGCCTTCTAGACTGCTTTATACTAGAACAATCCAGAGTTATTTAATGACTCTATTAAAATTCTGATATCGAACGCCATCTAGTATTACTCTTGAAAAGTGATATAGTGGTTTGTGAAGTGTCAGCATTGCATCAACACATCAATGTTGCGATTCTAAAACCATTTGAGCTGTAGTTTCATTGAAAATATTGGAATATTTCGCGGCGCACAGAATGGGAACCACTAGGAACTGAATTTACTATTAATATAGTCCTAGTTTTGATTTCATAACATTCATAAATATGTTTTTATTTTATTTTTAATATTCTTCTAAAAACATGCATGGTAATTAAGCCTACGTAGACTAAATCAAAAATATTATTTAAAAATGACTAAGCAAGTTAAATTGAAAGCTGTAGAGTACATTGACTTTGGCATTTTGAAGGAGGTTATTATTAAAAAATATATTAATGGGTTTTATAATAAAAAATATGAGTACTAAAAAATCAAACAAGATAATTATTTTTGGGATAGTGAACAATTTATTAGCCTACCTACAATATTTATGTTTTAAAAAATTAGGACTTTATTAATAACTAAATTAGAATTGACAAGTTTCTTTTACTCAAATAAAACTTAAAATATTGAACTAACCGATTATAAATTGTGGTACTTTTGACTCTCTAATCTAACACACTATCAACAAAGATATAATTACTTGTGTGTCAAATGAAAACCAAACTAATACATCTATGGTTCCATAATTTTTGACACAGCCATTTTGCTTGTAAAGAAATGGAAGATCTATAACTTAGCCAAACAAATCATTTAACACAGTGAACTCAATGCAATAATAGTGTCTCATTTAGTGTACGTATATATTTAATGCAATGGCGCATTTGTATTATATTGGCTCAGTTCTTGAAAACATCATCGGCTGTCCAGTATTGTCGGATTTTAAACTCAGCCGCTTACGAGTATCCGGCATTACGTAACATACCAACTCACAGTACGATATAAATATTTCACATTCTGCACGCTTCAAAATGAAGTGTTTGATATACAGAGTGATTCGAAGCTCTCTGTACAAACTTTATTGGGAAATAGGGAACACTCAAACAAAAATTTTTTATGAATATATGTCCACAAACAGGTGTTAAAGGACGCTGATGAGACATAAATTAATGGCATAAAGTGTGAACAAAGTTTTTATATACAGCAGTTTAAAACGGTATTTTGCATGTTTACATGTAATGTTCCAGTTTCACACAATTATCGCCAGTGCAAACGCGCAAATGTTAGGTTAGAAACTGTTTACGGTACAATCTTAAGGCAGCTTTTCCATTTCCATTTGCAGTATCATAAGATAGATGCATGTCAGCCATCTCAGAATTCATGAAATGCTTCGTGCTACACGTACGGAGTCGGCGTTATGAATGACGACGGCGAAAAATAGCGTCCTCTGGTACCAAAGGGTGACGTCTGAGGACATATATTCACTGAGGAAATAGATTTGTTTTAGTGTTCCCTATCGCCCATCAAACTGTGTACAGAGAATTTAGAATCACACTGTATATATTTTAAAAAAATACCACAACCTATGCGGGACACTTAGGGCCATCGCGCAATGGGCGACCAGGTCGCGTGACCAGCTGTTGTGAACTTCTAGACACCGGCGACTTGCTCCGCGACCAAGGAAGCGGCCAACCATTTAATTTCTAATTTATAATTGATTTGTCCAGCTAGACAACTGTACAAATCCATCAGAAGGCCACAGCGGCTGGTCGCGACCTGTTCGCGCAGTGCGTGGTGGCCCTTAAAGGCAATGAAATGTGATATTTTGTGCTAGTATTATATATATATACCTTGGTCCGTAGTAGCTTCAAAGAATACGACAGGTATTTAGAAACTATAGTAAATACTACTTAATTAAGCATGAAACACCTCGCCATTTAGTAACATCACGACAAATACATACATGTATGTTTGCACATGCTAAACGCCGATTAAATTGGTTCGTTAGTTAACTAATTCCCTCATCAAACGCATCGCCTTAATTAGTGGATGATTGCCCTATTGAATCGCAACTAAACACAAACCTTACTGCGCTCGTTATACACCTCGACCATTAATTTTAATAAATCTCACCAAAGTCATTAGAAAAATAAAATGTGTGTATGCTAACACTCAGTCGGACTAATCACAGTTTCGAACTGAATTAGGAAGGTAGAATTTATATGACATGTATTTGGGCTGAGGGAGAAAGGGACACCAATTATTAAAAAGCGCTATCAGTGCACCCGACCAGGATTCACACCCCAATGTCCTAGATCTTCCACAAACCGTTGCAATAAAAAAGTGTGTTTACATTATTTTCTAATCTGTTCAAGATTAACTAAAAACAAAAGGAAATATATATAGAACAATGCTTTGTTTTAAACCAATCTAATATATCATGTGACTACAATATTTCTGTATTTAAATAATATATTTAACATTAAGGCCCCACACCTTAGCTCTGTCAGTGGCGTGTCTGTATACTGAGCTAAGGGTCTTGGGTTAGATTTCTGGAATGGTTGAAAAAACTATCATTGGTGAAATGTGGGTTTCCCCTTTCACAGAGATGAATTAACGGCCAGGGCTGGATGTTGGGTCTGTTCTAGATTTAAGTTATTTTATAAGTCATGTGCTGATATAAATAGTCAATTAACAAGCCCCATGGTGTAGTGGTCAGTTCACCTAGCTACGATCCAAGGGATCCTGGATTCGATTCCCAGCTTGTACCCTTGGTATTTTTTCCCTTAAGGAAATGATCCTAACGATCACCATGGTTTGGTTAGTTAGATTCAAGTTGGGTTAGGACTTCAACCTGCTCCAAAACTTCATAATCACTATCATCAGATCATCTCATTGCGGGTACCACGAGTAGACAACCTCCGTAGCTGTACCCTGGACAACGTTCTGTGTCACAGGAGCGGCTAATAGTCTACACATAAGGCGAACGCACTTCAATGTTATGTTTCTCCTGATCATATATGCCATTCTGTAAAAAAACAAAACAAAAAAAACAGTCGATTCAGACAGGAGTCCACGTTAAATACCTCAAATAAATGCAAGTGAAAAAATTTAGCATTGAACTTTTTAACAATTAATATTGTAAAGAAGATGATAGTATCCAAACGATGAAAAGAAAAACTTTTTTGATAATGGGGCCTCCAATTTTTTACCGCTCCGGGACCTCCACAGCTCTAAATCTGGCTCTGGTAATGGGATAAGGATGAAGGAGGTGTAATTTAGATTAAATGTGCCAGAATTTGTGTTGAGGAAGAGTGAAAATTCATTTTGTACACCCGTCCGGAATTACGAAGCCACGATCACCGTCAATGGCAAATAATATTAGTCCGCGTTCCCGCCGACGAGGGTGTGTCCTAATTAAATTTATAACTAATTGACAAATTAGATCAATTTTGAACTTATTCACAAATTACATCAAACTTTGTACATACACACGCGTTATATAAGCCAAGGTTTATAATTGTAACTTCCTCCAAGCCAATAATCTCTAGATGTCAAAGGGGAAACCTCAATTTCACCAAAAATTCAATTTATTTCGGCAAAAATTATTCGAGCTCTACCGAACCGATTTTAATTTGTTTGGTTTTTAATAAAATAACTTTCTCTGAGGATTATCATATCAAAGCTTAAACTTTTTTTCGCGAAACTACAATCTATATATAATTTATATTATTAGGTAAAAGTAAGGATTCCATTACGACAGGGTTGCCGCTGTCATAAAAAATATTTAATGTCTCTTAAAAAAGTCTCGAATTGTGTATTTGCACAAAAATGACAAAAGGTCTGAACTGTTAGTACTTGGCTTCACTACAATCTCTGTGACTCGGACAAACGAGAAAGTACAGCTCGTAAAATGATAAATGTTTAAATATGACACCTGGACAGAGGAACATATCGGCCTATTAATACTTTTATCACTGAGCTACTCAAGCTCTTATTGTGTCCAGTTAACTATTAACTAATTAGCATCAACTCATTAACGACCCTGGGTAAGAGAAATTCCTGAACATCTCAGTGGTAGGAATATCGGCGTACTACGTCAAATGTCCCGAGCTCGACCACCGTTTACAAGTGTAATTTGTTTAAACTTTTTTTTTCGTGAATTTCAACACACAAATTACGAATCATTGTAACTACGGGAATATCCGTACAGATATGGCCACGGTTAAATTAATTTAAATTAGTTGAAAAATGACACGTGGACGCGGGAATCTAACCGGGGACCTTTGGCTTAGCGCGCCAATAGTCCACTGCTAAGCTATCCATTATTCGTTCCGAGCTCAGGGTCATTCTTCACTCATCGTTAAAGTCATCGTTGAGTTTGTGATTGACGTGCAACCTTTGTCGATATTCATTGAAATTTCGCTTTTACTAGCATCTTGTATTGTATACTTGACAGCATAGCAGCCATCCAGAGTTTCAGAGGGTTGTGGTGTCTGATAGCTCGTGATACTATTGGTCACTCATATGTAGCTGACGATTCTGCACGTCCATCACAGACTCAGCCTTAAGCTATGGGTAAATAATGACCTTGATCACTGAACTAATCTTGGATAACTCAGTGGTTTGCTTAGCCAAAGGTCCCGTATTCGATTTCCGTGTCCAAGTGTCATTTTTCAACTAATTTAAATATTTTTGTCACTGTGTTTACTAGGGTGACCGGATCTCATAGAGGGGGGAAAAAATGTCGGAATTTTGTTCGTCTGGACCCCACAAAACGATTCCCCTTTCCAGATATTGAGATAGCCGAAATTTGAGCTCGATTAAACGACGTTAACCCGTGCCGCTCGTCGCTCAAAGTTTGAAAAAATCCAAATTTTTGGCCAAAAAGCTGACATATGGAGCCATAACTCCAGAACGGTAAATAATAAAAACACGCTTAATATCTCAAAAGAAAGCTAATGTTCTTCAAAATTTATATTCTATATATAATTGTTGTTATTTTAAGTCAAACAGAGTTACAACAGCCTTCGACCCCAAAAACGTGAGCTGGTACCATTAGGAGCCAGTTTGGGAGTATTCTAATAATTTTAAGGGTTTTTACATAATGTATCTCGGAATTAACATTTTTTGTTAAAAAGTATTTTGGAACTCAATTTTCAAACATCAAGAGCCTTTTGTTCAAATTTAATATTTTATTATATGGGGATTACCTGACTAGTTTACCAAAGAAAGACCCGTTTGACAG
>CABFWB010005813.1:15664-40056 GCA_902151455.1 Timema bartmani | reverse complement strand
GTGATGTCATGGGTCCGATCAGTCCTACATCATATGACGGTAAGAGATACATACTTACCCTAATTGACGATTACAGTCACGTTACCTATGCTTACACAATCAAAGAAAAGTCAGAGGTATTCGAGTGTTTTAAAAAGTATGAAGCTCTAGCATTTGTTCATTTTAATGAAAGAATAAGCCGCTACAGGTGTGACCGAGGTGGTGAATACTTATCTTAAGAGATGGGAAAATACTTTGAATTCAAAGGTATACAGTTTACAGATATACACCCTTTCAAAACAGAGTAAGTTAATGCATGAATAGAACACTAATGGAGCGTGTGCGGTGTATGCTATTAAGCACAAATGTTTCGAAAGATCTCAGGTCAGAAGCTGTGATGAAAGCATAATATTTTGTTAATAGAAGCATAATAGTAGCCTTGGATTGTAAAACTCCTGCGGAGGTCTGGTATAGTCAACATCCAAACTTGTCAAAATTGCGTGTGTTTGGCTGTATTGGCTATGTGCGCATCCCTAATGAGCTACTTAAAGGGAACTGAACAATCGTACCCAGAAGTACATCATGATCAGCTATTGCCCCAATGGCTATAGGATGTGGAACCCTGACACAAGAAAGATTGTTTTGACATGTGATGTGTTTTTTTATAAAAATGCCACTTGGAGTGGATAAAATATGACCACATCCCCAGCAGTGAGAGCACCATTACTTTGTGAAACAGTTACCATTCTGTCAGAAGGAAGCCTACCTTCAGACAAAGCCAGTCATGAAGAGTTGGACAAAGAAACGCCTATACTATCAGATGAAGGTGAACTTCGTCATAGCTCATGCCCACGTGTAAGACCAAGCTATTTGCAAGATTATGTAGCATTTGCTATGAATGCAGTAAACTTTCTTGACCATTTTCCTGAAGATTTTGATGATGTCAAGGGTAGACCTGATGAGAGGAACTAGATGCTAGCTGTAGAAGAAGAAATGAATTCCCTCGAGAAAAACTACACCTGGGAACTAACTTCATTACCCTCTGGTAGAAAAGCTATCTCCTGTCGCTGGGTCTTCAGCATCAAGAGAGATCAAGATGGTAATAAGGATTTCTATAAGGCAAGGTTAGTGGTTAAATGTTGTCAACAGAAGAAAGGTTTCGATTTTAGTGAGACCTACGCCCCAGTAGCACGCATGACTACTGTGAGAACAATGCTAGCCATCATTAATCAATAAGATTTACATGCATGTCAGATGGATGTGAAGAATGCATTTTTGCATGGAACCTTGTCCGAGGAAGTTTACATGCAACAACCTCCTGGTTTTTCAAATAATTTAGAACTTGTTTGCAAGATCAATAAATCATTGTATGGCCTCAAGCAGGCACCCAGAGAATGGAACAAGTGCCTCGACTCTTTTCTTAGATCACTTGGTTTTAAACCAGTACAGAATGATCCATGTCTGTACCTACATGTTGTCAGTGATACCAAGGTATACATACTGATTTTTGTTGATGATTTGATCATCAGCAGTACTCGCATACAATCTCTTGATAAGATAAAAGCTGCACTTAACGCTAAATTTGACATGAAAGATTTGGGTAGCTTACACTTTTTTCTCGAAATAAAAATTAAAAAAAGAAACGATGGTATATATCTTAGTCAACCATCTTATATCCAAAGACTTTTATGCAAATTTAACATGGAAACCTGCAAAATAGCTAAAACACCAATGGAGATGAAACCCCCTATTGATGATGGAAGATCAAACTCTATAATTGGCACTAAGCCATACAGATAGCTCATAGGCAGTTTGATACACTTAATGCTATGCACCAGACTTGACCTGAGTTTTTCTGTCAATTATTTCAGCAGGTTTTAAAGCTGTGCAACTAACACTCAATGGGAGTCACTGAAGCACATTCTTCGCTATTTACAATGAACTTCACACCTAGCTCTGCACTTTACTAAAGAAGAAGGGACACCCTTAATCTCATATGCTGATGCAGATTAGACCAACGATTCCAGTCGTAAGTCAACATCTGGATTTCTTCTGAAAGTTTTTGGTTCAACTGTATTTTGGACAACTAGAAAGCAGCCCACTATTGCCTTGAGTACCTGTGAGGCAGAATTCATTTCACTTTCCAATCCCTGTACTGATGTCCTGTGGCTACGCAGTCTACTACTGGAGCTGGGAATCAAGCCAGAAGTGCCCCCATATATGAGGACAACCAGCCTACCATCAAGTGTCTTGGGAAGTGGGAACACAAAAGATTGAAACATATGGATGTGAAGTATAACTTTGTAAGGGAGTTAGTGTGTGATCAAGTTGTAAG
The DNA here is from genome assembly GCA_902151455.1 of Timema bartmani. Classification (NCBI taxonomy): domain Eukaryota; kingdom Metazoa; phylum Arthropoda; class Insecta; order Phasmatodea; family Timematidae; genus Timema; species Timema bartmani. Next base: position 37,742 of record CABFWB010005813.1, on the reverse strand, counting down.
GATTAAATATGTCCAAAGTGAATTTCAAATTGCTGACATTTTAACCAAAAGCTTAAATGTTTCAAAGTTTAAACAACTGTGTAAGTGGCTAGGATTGAATGCATAATAAAATAGGTTATGTATTCCTCCATGTTCATAACATTTACCTCCCTTCACACCCTTATTTCTTGCACCCACAATTAGGATTCATCCATTCCAACACATTTGCCTTCTCTCTATGCACATTTAAAGCATATTAAATTGAGGCGAAGTGTTGGTATAGCAATTTAACATTATTTCTTATTCATTATGATATTGGTACTTTTTTTATGCATATGTTGGTAGTTCTGTTGATAGTATTTGTTCTTGCCTGATATGTATTAGTTTTTCAGTTCATATTAATATTTCAGTTAATAAACTACTTTCAATCCAGTAATGCTTAATGTGCGTAAAATAAATATTTTATAAACCTGTGGTGGCACGTTTTCAAATGGGAGAGGGTGTTGTTGGACGGCGTGACAAATGTCTAATTTTTGACGTCATTCACAACTCAGACCCTGTACATGTAGCTTGGAGCATTTCATGGATTCATAGATGGCAGACACACATATCTAGCTTTTGTGGCTGCAAATGGAAATAGAAGAGCTGATGTAAGATTGTACCGTGAATGGTATCCTAACAGATGAGTGCCGAACCACCAAACATTTGCGAGTTTGTACCGACAACTGTGTGAAACTGGAACATTCCATGTAAAGACGTCTGTACTCTGTAATCTGCTATAAATAAAAATATTGTTCACACGTTCAGCCTTTCATTAATATACTAACAGCGCCATATATCACCTAAGGGTGACATCTGCGGACATAAATTCATTAACAAAATAGTTTTGTAAAATTTGTACAGAGAGTTTTGAATGACCCTGTGTATTTGTGTGTATTTTAAATAAATACTTCTTTTACTTTTACTAAATATTAAAACAGGAAACTAAAAAATATTTATTAATGTTAGCTTTGTATTTTAAATCATATTTGTTGTGTTTAGCCATTTTGGTTTGTACTATCAATTTTCAGGTTAATCATGATAAACTCTTTATGAGTTGTAAATAACAACTTCAACTTAGAAAATGGAGAGGGAGACATTCTCTGTGAAGATTGAACCAGAAGAGGATATGGAATATAATCTTCATCATGAAGCGACATTAGAAATTAAGGTAAACCTTTGTGAAAAAGTATTTATTTATATTCTTTTCCCCCACTTCTCAATACCGGTTTGAGTTGTTCCTAAATATGAATTAGTAACACTTATTTTCTAATAATGAGGAACGTTGGACTTATGTGAGGTGTACTCACAATTGCTTGGATGGAGTGAGGAAAATCATTTTGTAGAAACTAGTCTAAATTCACCAGACTGTGATTTAAACCCCAATCTTTCTATCATAGAAAGTCAAGACTAGTGTGAAGGTGACAGTTTAGACCATATTTACTAATAAAGCCAGTTAATTATTAGTATAAATTTTTACAACAATATATCAAAGATAGGACCTAGATACATGCACAGGCTGTTTATCTATATATGTAGAATTATCTAATAGTAGAAAAATACCCTAATATGAACTATAACAGCAATACATAAATTTGAAACTAGTTTTAATTTATTGATTGTTCTGGAAAAAGAGCACTTTAATAAAGTCCTTTCTTTCAGCCAAGTGACTTTGAAAACCGAAATATGGCATATAACCTTCCCGCACGAGTGAATATTCTTAGCTTACTGTCTCCAGCCTTGATGTTAAAGTTTGTTACTAAGACTATGTCCTTCTCCTCCTAAATATTATGTCTGCACAAAGGCTACCTGATTAAAATCAGTTTACAGCAGTACCCTATTTTGCTATGATTCGCTTTCCGATATTTCACTGATACAGTGATTATTTTAAATTGTGACTATACTCCAAGTATCTGACAGCTACCTAACATACGATGAATTTGGGAAATGATGCAGAGGATTTTTTATATACTTAATCTACAACTATAGTATATCAAAATCAGATGTGTACAGTACTATTTTAGTTATAAACACTTTATTTACATCAGTCGTTCACATATAGGACATGCATCAACGAATGAAAAAACGACGATAATTCACTTTACAAGAGTAGTTTGTAGTCTAACATAGCATGATAGCGGGGTATATCGATATTTTTTTTTGTGTAAATCTTATATATTGGTCTGTATTCCGAATCAGATATGGTTACTTACTTATTGTTTTATTATATTCTGAAAGTTACTCTTGTGTACTCTTTATCAGTTAAAAACCCAGACAAAATTATCATATTTTTCTATTATATTAAATGGCCAAACGAAACCAAATCGTAAGTTTTGGAACTCGGCTCTCAATTTTCATGAGTAAGAATGAGACAATGCTTTAAGTTAAAAAAAATCCTTAATACACATTGTTGTGATATATATCTAGCCTCTTGTACGCCACTTCTACTGATATTTCTTAAACAGGCTATAGGCCTATATAACATTGTGTTCTTAACTTAGTTAAGTATAACTCTTTGTTCTAAAATGTAATTAATATAATTCCCTTTGTTTTTAAATGGGTTCACTATAAAATCAAAACCTATATATTTACATTAACACGCTCACTATAAATCTATATTGTTTGAAACAGGGTCACTATGAATATTTATAGTTTAGAACATGTTTAGTATAAATATCTATATTCTGAAATGTGTGAAGTATCACCCACCCATACTGTACTTTAAAACTTATTTGGTTTCCAACTAGTCTGAAATTGATCTTCCAATAAAATCAGAAGAATGTTTTAAAGAAGAATTTCATCATTATCAGCAACCAGAATATGGTCCAGGACCTATAACATTCCCTCCCATTAAAGAGGACATTCTCGTAAGTAAACTTTTCACTAAACATATATAAATATACATAATGTATTATTTTAATTGTGCCTTGTTGCAGTGGCGCAGGAACGTTTTTATTGGTTGGGGGGTAAATATAATCATGTGCTTTTATATCGAATAAAATTTTTGAGATTTAAAAAAGACCATGAAAATGTAATATTCAATGGTCCCACTGTGCATTTTTCTAATTTATTTTAGGCATGCCACAACAAATTAAGAAAAATTATATCTGATGCGGCCTAGTTAAAAATGATGAAACACTGAAAATTAATGTAGGTTTCCATACACCTTTACCCTATATTCGCTACTAGCTATAAACCACTAACTAGTTTTGCAATTTCAAGTTTGTTGAATCTCTCAGGGTTTGCATTAAGTAGACACAGGTGATTTATTTTACGTTGCCTCATCGTGGAGTGAAGATAGTATTTTATGCGGTCAAACATTGAAAAATTTCTTTCTGCAGTAGCTGAGGTAGCTGGTATCACTATAAAAGTTTTCAAAATCTCTTCAGCGTGTGCACATTTTATTTTCATTATGTTAACTTAGTGTGAACTTTTTTTTAAATTATTATTATTATTACTACCCGTTCGGGTTATATGCTTAAGTACTAATTACGCTAATGGATTAGGAATTGGAAGATTGAATTTAGAGGAAGTGAACCCGCATTTGCGTGGAGGGAGAGGGGAAAACCATTTAGGAAAAACCACCCCCAGTTCACCCGACCGAGATTCGAACCTCGATTTCCCCGTCTTCGGTAGTTGAGCTCAACACGGCTAGCGCGTTAGCTAACTACGCCACCGAGGTGGGTAGTGTGAACTTTGTATGTTGCCTCAACAAGAGCTTTACATGATCCAAAAGTTTTATAATATTATTTTGGGAGGGTAAAAATTATACTTTTTACCCCCCTCAATTTTTTGGAGGGGTGAAATTTACCCCAGTATATCCTCGTTCCAGCGCCACTGCCTTACTAGCTGTTAATGCCATGCAAAATAATTTATATTTGCTTTTTATATATAAAACAAAACTTGATTGTAAAGTGAAATTATTACTTTTTATCTCTAGAATGCATTTATTTGTTTTTAACTCTTTATTTTAAAAAACCCTCAATTATCTTGTTCTATTAGCATTTTCTCTTAGTAGTATTAATAAATAATTTTCAAGTAAACTTGGTATTTACAAATAAATAATTTAGGTATAAGTACTCACCACAAAGTATAATCAAACAAATCTTTCATATATTGATTCATCTGGTATGTATTATTTTACTAAAAACCTTTTGAAGTAAATCAGATATATGAAGTCATCAGTGATTAGAACATTTTTCACATACAATTTAACATAGATTCATATTTTATGAGAATAATGTTAGCTACCCTGATGAAAATATCAAGAGCAAACCAGATAAATCGCCAGCAAACCAAGCTTTGAGCTGTACTCTAGTTTTCCTTCGGTTATGAAACAAACAAATTTTAGCCTGGTTCTTTCTGGGGCTCTTGTCTACTCTGGAATTGTTTGGTTCTTTCTAGGATACTATGGTATTCTACTTTGGTCTGTGTTGGTTGTCTCTGGGATACTATTTTATTTTATTCTAGTCTATCCTGGTTTTCTCTGGTATGCTATGGTATTTTACTCTGGTCTATGATGGCTCCCTCTGGCATGCTATGGTATTTTACTCTGGTCTATGATGGCTCCTTCTGGGGTGCTATGGTATTTTACTCAGGTCTATGATGGCTCCCTCTGGCATGCTATGGTATTTTACTCAGGTCTATGATGCCTTTCTCTGGGGTGCTATGGTATTTTACTCAGGTCTATGATGGCTCCCTCTGGCATGCTATGGTATTTTACTCTGGTCTATGATGGCTCCCTCTGGTATGCTATGGTATTTTACTCAGGTCTATGATGGCTCCCTCTGGCATGCTATGGTATTTTACTCAGGTCTATTATGCCTCTCTCTGTGGTGCTATGGTATTTTACTCAGGTCTATGATGGCTCCCTCTGGCATGCTATGGTATTTTACTCAGGTCTATGATGCCTCTCTCTGGGGTACTATGGTATTTTACTCAGGTCTATGATGGCTCCCTCTGGCATGCTATGGTATTTTACTCTGGTTCTATGATGGCTCCTTCTGGGATGATATGGTATTTTACTCAGGTCTATGATGCCTCTCTCTGGGGTGCTATGGTATTTTACTCAGGTCTATGATGGCTCCTTCTGGGATGCTATGGTATTTTGCTCTGGTATATCCTGGTTCTCTCTGGCATGGTATGGTATTTTACTCAGGTCTATGATGCCTCTCTCTGGGATGCTATGGTATTTTACTCTGGTCTATGATGGCTCTCTCTGGTATGCTATGGTATTTTACTCAGGTCTATGATGGCTCCTTCTGGGATGATATGGTATTTTACTCAGGTCTATGATGGCTCCTTCTGGGATGATATGGTATTTTACTCAGGTCTATGATGCCTCTCTCTGGGGTGCTATGGTATTTTATTATGCTCCATGTTGGTTCTCTTTGAGATGTTATCTCTGGTAAAATATGGTATTTTGTTCTGATCATCGCTGGTTTTGCCTGGAATAGTCTGGTATTTTGTTCTTATCATCGCTGGTTTTGTCTGGGATAGTTTGGTGTATGTCTTGGCTTGTTTTCTTTGGGAAAGTATAATGTTTTGGTCTGGTCTTTGTTGCTACTCTCCGGGACACTATGGTATTTTGGTCTTGTTTTTGCTAGCTCTCTCTGGGATAGTCTGGTATTTTTCTCTTGTTTTAGCTGGTTCTCTCTGGTATAGTGCTTATGTTATTGTTTCTTGGTCTCTGCTCGTTTTCTCAAAGATTGAATGGTAGTCTGTTCAGGTCTCTACTGGAATTGTTTGGGATGGTATTGTATTTTGCTATAGGATGTTGTAAGTTTTATCTGAAATTACATTTAAATGTTTTTCTGGCATAACAAAATTAAATGGATTGAAAATAAAGGTAATATATAAAAACAACATAATTTACATACATAATTTAATAAAAAAACTTAAATATTACGAAGGTAAATTAAGAATAATCACACAATGGGTTTTAATGCAATTTTTAGAGTAAAATCCCTGTTCTTGAAACAAAAAACTAATCAAACTTTCTGTAATTAAAAATTTCTGTATGATGATACTATATACATCCATTTTAAGTTTCAACTTCATTTAATTTGTTGTGCTAAATATCACTGTTTTTCCACCAATATAGTTTACAATACTAAAGGTAACCTTGTTGAAAACAAGTGTTATTTGCAATGTTTTTAGCAAATTTTAAAAATCTACCCATAAATGTTGTTAACTTTTGTTATAAACATTAACTTTGCTGCTAGCATTTGCTATTAATATTGTCAATAACATCATTTGTTAATTTTTTTCATTGACATGTCGATAATTTTTTAGTAGCAGAAATTATGCCACGTTGCCTTTCCCTTGTTTAAAGGTATTAATGAACCCAAATCGTTTTCTTCTTTTTATATCGTCCTGCACCAATAATCATTACACACGCTGCAGCTCACTCCTATAAAGCCATGGCTTGGACTTGAGGAGCTACCATTAACATGTTACCCACCTCGGTGGCGTAGTTGGCTAATGTGCTAGTTTCATCTGGGAGTCAAACTGGCGAGGACGGGAAGATTGAAGTTCGAATCCTGGCCGGGTGGTTTTTCATAAATGATTTTCCACTCTCCCTCCACACAAATGTTGGTTCACTTCCTCTAAATTCAACCTTCCTAATTCATTAGTGTAATTAGTACTTAAGCATATAACCCGAACGGGTATTAAGATGCAGTGCTAAATAAAATAACATGTTATAGCCTAACTGAAAATCCTTACATCTATCAACTTGTTGAAATGCATGTTTCAATAACTTTGCTATTAACTTTTAATTTTTTCTTTTAAATTTGTTCATAGCATGCTAGCAACATTTTTGTCAACAATATTTTTTTAGCATTGTGTCTAACTACCCTTTGGGCTGTACACTAATGTACTAATTATGCTAATGGGTTAGGGATAGGGAAGGTTAAATTTAGAGGAAGTGTACCCGCATTTACATTGAAAGGATACTTAAAACTTTTTAAGAATTCAAAAATATTAACATTTTACTATTGATATTTACCAAAACAGTCATATTAACATACTTATTAACAACATTTTGCTACTAAGAATGTTTTTGTTATTTATTCAGTGTAAAGCAGCCTTTAGACTTGGCTTCTCCAGCATATTCTCTCATATATAAACATTTTTTATATCAATCTATATTAAACATTAAATTTTCCCAACAAGTAATGGGTAGGATTACTTAGCTATAACTGGCTTGACAGTTCCACACAATGAAGTAGTGTCTTACAGAAGTATACAATTCATTATGAAAATGTATGCGTTCACAATCATACATAACTATTAATAACATCCATTTATTAATAGAAGTTGGCCTCGCACATTGACAATAATAAGCTCTCTATAGACTAAATAACAATCTAAAATACAATAATACAATACGTTCAACTGCAGAGCTTCATTAAAATAACGAAATTGTTTTAAAGTTATTTAACTTATTTAAAATGACTACCCATAAATAGACTTTTCAATCTATAATAGTTCAAGACTCATTTATAGGCATAATAATTCACACGCTACAATGTACCCCAGTGTCTATTACATTGTCTTCCATGGTCTCGATATAATGCAACAGTTTCAGGATACAATGTAACACTTTGATAGGATACAGTTTTCCTTTTCTTAAATGTTAAATTGTCAAGCCAGTAAGAGTAGAAAACATTGCCTATGTACCTATATAAAAGCAAGTAATGAATTACTTGTAATATTAAAAAAAATCAAAAAAATTCCCAACTGAATTTTCTACCTTTCTCTATTTTTAACAAAAATTAAAATTATTTTGTCATGTATTAGTTTTATTAGATTTTTAGCTCATAATTTAAAATATAGATATAAAAATCTGTTAGTTACAATAATTTATGGAAAATATTAAAATAAAACAAGGCATTGGGCATATGAATAGCTCTGTTAGCTTTGTATTGTCACTTTGCAGTGATAAGTGTGTTATATTTCTACAGGGTGTGTCTGTTGGTTGTCGAGAGTTTTTCTGATAGGTTGTTGTGAAGGGGTGTAGTGATGGACGTAAATATTCGTGGTGATGTTTTTCTTCGTCTTCTTGGTCTATTGTGAATGTGGCCAGTCTAGTTATGGGCGGGAGGCTGGATGGAGGAGGGGTGGGAGAGGTCTAGTCTATTGGGTATGTGTGTGTTTGTGTGGAGTAGGCTCTTCGTCTGAGGGGTCATGTCTGAGGATGTCTGCGAAGTTCCAGTTTATCTGGGGGGAATCGTGTTGGAGGGTAGTTGTCTGGGGTTGGAGGGGTAGCTGAAAATTGAGGATGGATTTCGGGCATATTGAGTGAGAGGACAAAATGAATTGATAAGGGTAGGGGGGAAAAGGGAGTTGGCCATTGTAGCATAGCCTGTATCCATAGGTTTTGCTATCTTCTTCCCTCCTCTTCCCTTGGATTGTGTCATGAAGAGTTGATTCTTAATAAGTCTGTTGTCCAGAGGTGTCATTGGATGGGTGGGAAGCAAGGGCAGCTAGCCAAGGGCGCTCCGGCAAAATATGCTCCCTCAGTAGAGATGTGTCGTTCGCGAACGACTGGTTTAAATTGAACGGCTCCTCAAGGTGAACGAGTCGAACTAGTTCACCTTATCGACATGAAATAGTTCGAATTGAACGACACATGACAATTGGAAAACTCTTCGGCCGAAAGAAGTTTTTTTTCCCTCCTTGTTCAGCAAATATACCTCCTCTGCGTCCCATCCCCCTTTCTCGACCATAATGCCAAACAATAAGCAACATTGTCCTCACAGGTAGAGGTGGTCTCTAGAGTTTAGGAAAAAGGCTACAAGAGGCAAATTTAAATGCTTCCTTAGAAACTCAAATATTGTAAAACTATCACGTGCTCTAAGGCAGCGCACCACAACCTACGGCCCGCGGGCTAGATCTGGACCCCTAATTTTGAAACTTGCGAGAAAACTCGCTGGCGAGCCAACCCGCAAGTCAGGATCTCGCCAGTCACAGGTACAACCAACAAAATGCTAATTTTGAAAGGTTTCTATCATCGTGCGAGTTGATGTATCACGGAATGCTTGCTACTCGCAAGCGAGTGAGTTTTCAATCTGACAACATCGGAAGAACGATGACGTCTTATTGAAATAAGCCAATCGAATTGATGCTCGCGTTTAGAAAATTATCGAAACAAAGAAGACTTTAAATGCGCCATCTTTTTCAAACCTCAATTCAAATTTTTGTTGTTCTATATTTAATACGGTGCGCGAAATTTATATTAAAATGTCCGGTAACAAATCTAGTAGTTCAAAAATATCAGAGACACAGAAGCTCTTACTTGTCCAATTCATGGAAAACCACGAAAGATTAGTTAAGGGGAAGTTAGATAATACATTTAAAAAAATAGACGCCGACAATTTATGGTTAGAATTAAGTGAAATTTTAAATGCTGCTGGCGGAGCAAACAAGACTGTGGCACAATGGAGAAAGGTAATAAACATATTTTTTAATTTGAGCAAACTATTTCTTAAATTAAGTCTACTTTGTTTATCATACCTATGCAAGCCAACAGCTAGTCTTATATGAGATTTAATATATTAATTTCTTGATACCCAATGCTTGCGTTTTATGAATTAATTAAGCATTTTAGTAGCATACATTCCAAGTTATTTTTCCCTGTGCATCATTTTGTAGCCAAGGATGTTCTCTATTTCCAACTTATCACAGTCAAAATTTAAAGCTTGGAATGATACAGTTAAAAAAATAAACCTGATTTATGGGCCCTAAACTATTTTAACCAAGTGTAGGTTTGGATAGTCACAGGAATTATCTCCCCGTATGTTTGTAAATTTGATATTGAGGTAAATGTTCAATCTTAAACACATCATGTCGAAAGGTTATTAGTCATTGGTCCTTCATTGTTTTCTTATAGTCTTTTAAAACATTGTTTGTTGGAAATGGTGCACACCGATGGTGAGATTCTTTAATTTTTTTCTTTGTCATATAATGATAATTTTTAAATCTTTTAGAATCCATACACACAACAGCACAAACAAATTTCCAATGATGACAACATTAATATTGTAAAATTATTCTATATTTTTTTTAAATAAAGAAAATGCACCTAATTAATTCAATAACATTCAGCAATGTAGTTTAACATTGGGCGGACCGCTTCATTTTGATTTAATGCATAGATGTCCCATACGCATCAACCATTTACAAGTAGAACCATTTCCTTTTTAACATAACAAGCCTAGTTCTTTTAAGTGACTGCGTATTGTTTTATTAAAAACACTTTGCCCAACTTATAATGAATCAGCCTAGGTAGACTGTCACACATTTCGATCAACCCTGGGAAAGCTGTCTCAATAATTGAATCAAGAGATATTTTGGCATGTGATATTTGTTTCGTCCAAAATATTTTGTTTATAACTTACTATCTCAACCAAGCTAAACCTAACCTTTATGTGAATAAATAAAATGTTTGATTAACTACTGTTTATAGAATTTTTTATAAGAGGGAAATGAAGGATCAAGATAGCCTACTAGGCCTTGAATAGGAATCTATATGACCGTGCTTCAAAATAGAGTTTTTGAATAAGCATACAGTATTTTAGTAGGCCTAAATAACATATTTAAGCATCCTGGAATTTAATGAAAAATATTTTGTTGATACTTGAAAGGTTTTAGGGTGTTTTTTTTGTCTAGTTCAACACGAGACTAATGCGTTAANTTTTTTTTTGCTTGTTTGTCTGGGATAGTTTATAATATAATAAAAATATTAACTAGTCCATTGTGTATTAAAATATTTCTGGCGCCATGTTGTGAAATTCATTAAAAAAATTTAAACAATATATAGAATTATTTTACAATACAAATTTTGTTATCATTGAATTTTTTTTATAGATGGTTAAAAATATAGGTACAATTCATCACTCACTATATGACATAAATAAATTAAGATATAAAAAAATAATTAAATTATTTAGCGCCGTGTCTTACTACCCATTCTGGTCATATGCTTAAGTACTAATTAAGCTAATGGATTAGGAGTTGGGAAGGTTGAATATAGAGGTGGTGAACCCGCATTTGCGAGGAGCGAGAGTGGAAAACCATTTAGGAAAAACCACACCAGTTCATTTTGTAAAAATCTCTTCTTACCAAGGGACTATCTACATCAGTTTGATATTAGAAGACCAGACTTTACCACTGGATAATTAGTATATATATTTTTTTATATATAACAAATGGGACATACTTGTAACTTGGATTTTTTTTATAAGCAAAACATAGGTATTATTATCAATGATAAAATAAATGTTCTATGTTAAATTACATCTTACCTAATTTTCTATATATACAACAGTAAAAATATAGAACATTAAGGAATAAACTAATCAAGAACACTAAAATATGAAAAATCTTATTTTAAACAAATTAAATTGAGCCTAGGGCTATATTAGATTTTTTAAACACTAAATGCTTTTTATAATGTGAGTGTGCAGGATTTTGTTTGACTGTCTAAATTGTTCTCCTTTTTAAAATAAGAAATAAACCTTTAAAAGCCAAAAAATTTACATTACTTATAAGTACAGGAACAACTACAAGAATGGAATGAGGAAGTGAAAGTGTGTAGAATGAAATTTAGCATGGCAAAGTGTGAAGTGATGGTAATGACAAGCAAGAGGGTATCCTAAGAAAGCTATAAAGTTATCTGGGAGAATGGGTGTAGAGGGAGTACATGAGATATTAGAGGAAGCAAGACTGAGATGGCATGGGCATGTAATGAGGATATTGGAGCACATGAGATAGTAGAGGAAGCAAGAGTGAGATGGTATGGGCAAGAAATGAGAATGGAGTAGAGTATGCCAAAGAAAATGTTGGAAATGAATTATGTAGGGAAAAGACCGCAAGGGAAGTCAAGAAAGAGATGGGAGGAGAGAAGAATGGTGTAAGAATAGAGGAAGATGGGAGCATTTTACTAAACCGACCCGGCCACAGACTGGAAATAGTTTATGATGATGATTATTTTTAATGGATTTTAAAAGATGATTCAAGTACACTATTAATTATATGTATTATTCACATAACCAAACATTAATTTTTTCATTTTACTTCACAGCTTGTGAATAATATACAAGACATGGCAGAGCCGGCTACCCCACCAAATGTTGACGCTTTTGCTTATGGGCTCATATTTGAAGATGAGGTTGAAACAGAATTGGTGGCGGGGGAAACTGAAAGTGTGCCTCTTCCAAAAAGAAAGTACAGCAATGAAGGTAGTAATAATTATTTACACTAAGAGCTCTGATTAATTGAAAAGCTAGTACTTGACAGACCTTTTGACAAATGTTAATATTTTCCTTCCACTAAGCTTGGATGAACTCGAATTATATTTCTAAAGTCTTATTATACAATGATCTGGTTTAATTTCTTATTGTACAGTTTAGTCTGCTTTGGCTTAGTTGTTTCTTGTGTGCCCTAGTATTTAGGTTGAAAAAAAAATAGCTTTAGACTTTCTTAAATGCTGTAGTTTTACCTCAAAACTTTAGATACTAAATATAGGTTTGTAATGTATAACTTTTATATTTCAACAGGTCATTCTTCAGGCAAAAGAGCTCGGCTATCTAAAGTTCAACAAGTGGAGGCCTTAGTTGAAGTTGAAGAAAAGAAGACTTTAGCTTTAGAAAAAATTGGAGACAATTTAGGGAAAATTGCCGATAACTTAGGGAAAATTGCAAGTGTGCTGGGAAGATTTTTGAATAAGTAAATGCTTTCTTTATCTTTAGCCAGCAGTTTGTCTGCTCATTTATCTGTCTAATAAGTTCACATTGTTTTTTTTTATTTTTAAAATTAGTAGGGGTCTGCGAGCTTGGGTCTTTTCATTTGAGTCGAGTATTTCTAAAAGCTCCCAAGTTTGAATAGAGGCCTATTCATAATTTTAAAATGTTAAAAATTATATTAAAACACATGTTCTTAAAATATGAATGACACTCATTTTTATAAATAGTAAATACTTTTGAAAAAAAAAGTTAAATAACTGAAATGTTTGGTTTTTAAATTAGAAATAACACTTAAAAAACACAATTTAAAAATAAGAACAATACTCAAATAAAAATCTAATAAAAAATCATTAAAATTGTTTCAACACTCATGTCTTTAAGGACATTAAAATTACACTAATAATTATAAAATAAGTTAATAAAATGAATAATTGCATGATGGCTTGTAAATACATAACAAGACAGTGTAAAAACACTGTACAGTGATGTAAAGTAAGTGATAGTGAAGAAAGGCAACCTGAAAGGAGAGAGAGGTTAGATAGAAGCAAACACACTTCTCTCTTCATGTCTTCTTAAACTTAGACACTTTTCACCTCTTTAAAACTTCCACAGTTGCACATTAGTTTGAATTTTTGAGAATATTACTTTTTCATTAATGTCTTTTCATATAAAAAATATTTCTGAAAACTCAAAACAATGTGCAACTGTGGAGGTTTGAAGAAGTGGGAAGTGTAAAAGCGTAAGAAGAAATAGAGAAGAGAAGTGTTTGTTTGTATCTAGGCCTAACCTAACTTTCCTTTCAGGTTGGCTTCCTTCACTATCACACACCTTACATTATTGTACAGTGTTTCTACACTGTCTTGATAAAAAGTTAATACAATTGACATATTGATGAGTTAATATTTCCCCAAAATATTCTTCAGTAACTTAATTTACTGTATTTCTTCAGTAACTTAATTTACTGTATAAGAAAACTTAAGAATCATAAACCATTAGAAATTTGAAGTGTTCCTTATTTCGTTTATCATTCCTCTATGCGCAGTTGAACATGCGCATTGTACGGGTTCTCGTTAGACATTATTTTATTGAGAAACTAACATCAATTTAATGTTTAATGCTTATAAAAGTTGATGCTCATACTTAAAGATTAAAAATATTATTTCTAGCAAACAATATGAAAAAGTAAGTGCCTTTTTAATATAAATGTGTCAAGTTTTGTAAAATATGTATTGCAATTAAATAAGATCAAGCTTGATTTTAAGCAGGTTAACTAACATAATTATATAACTAAATAGTTACTAAACTAGAGCTAGTTTTCTAGCTAAATGTATTATGTGTAAATATCTTTATGTATCTTAATCTAAATGTATTATGTGTAAATATCTTAAGTTTGAAAACATTTAATATAATAATATATATTCTTGATATTACATTTTTAATTTAACATAAATTATTTTAGAAAGGGACCCAGTAAAAATAGTAAAAAGAACCTATGATTTAGTAATCTTAGCTATTTTTATTTCCATTGCTTTTTCATGGCAACACTGGTATACAACTTCAATCAAGTATAATTTAAAATGGACTACTATTGAATAAATTTACTGGCCGAAAGTGGTTTAAAACCTCTATTATGTTATTAATGTGAAAATTGAAATTAATTTTTAACAATTTGTTAGGGAACCAAATGATTTATAAGTGAAAATGCTGTAATTAAATAGACTATGCTTACTATTGTGTTTTAAAAATTGTTTATTAAGTACATCAAGTGGAAGCTCGAAAATGACGAGCCTACAAAACTCGCTTAGCCCTAATAATTAGTTAAGATTTGTATTTGTATTCTAGAGGTAAAAAAAACTTGAAAATTCAATCATAAAAATAGTCCTATTATTTTCTGCAGAGGTGTCACAATACCTGTTTTTCTCAGATTCTTGAACGTGTCCTATTTAATTTTTTCTGAACTCATACATTAACATATTTATTAAACTTCATAGGTTGTCAAAAAAAACTGAAAACACAAGTATTTTCATCTAGTAGGGTCATTAATTGAACCAAAATTTAAACCAAATATTAGGTAATAAGTTATTACTACTCATTCTAGATTTTTCCGTTTTGCTCGATTATCAATTCTTTCGATACCAGTAAGAATCGAGTTACATTCCTAATTTTCTGTAAAGTTTTTATAAAGTAGTAGTTCTATACATTCAGAAACATAGTCCTCATAAAGATTATTAAATGTTTATTTTTTTATTAATGCAACTATTCTTTATGTTTTAGGATATTTTTTCTAGTGAGTGTGCTTTTCTTGAATAAAGTCATTTTTTATAACGTTTATTTTATCTCCTTATTCTTGACATGAGGTAACTTTAGCAAACACCTGCTGACCAGTGGTGACAACTTTGGTGTGGGATAAAAGGGTAGAACAGGGGGAGGATAAAGATGCAAAGCACCCTGTAAATACTTTTCCTCTGAATTTATTTTATTATATCCAAAATATTTTTAAACACAAATTAACATGTTGATTGTTCAGATTTACAAATGTATGTAAATAGTATATTACAATAGTCTACTGGAAAGGGCATGTCAATAAAACTAAATATGAGTATATTATAGCTTACATTAGGAAAAACCACCCCTATTTTATTATCATTTATAAACTTGATTTTGATATCATAAAATGGGCTGAACATAAGTCTTATATTGTATTATAGCTATAATCTTTAAAAAACTTAAATTATCGTTTCAAATCATCTTCACATTTCACCAGAGTTAGGTGACACCACACTATTTACTATAAGAGACAAAACACACACACAAAAAGGGTTTATGTACAACAAAGAGCAATTTATCTGCCAATATAAACAATGTTTGTTAGCCAAGAAGGGTATTAAGATATACAACAATTAAAATTGGTTTTCCCCAAAGAGATAATACACAATATAGTCGAGTACAAAAAACCTTGTAAAAGTGTTTCCTTTCTGAATTATGAAATTGGTGATATAATAATACTAGTTTATTTTAGTGAGATGAAAATTCCAAAGTCTGCAAATATATTTGAAATAATTTACAAATAAAAAAAAATAAAAAATAAGTAAACAAATATAATGTATGCTATATACAACCTTAAAAGTCAACAACCGTTTCCAGTCTGTGGCAGAGTCAGTTTGGTAAAATGCCTCCATCTTCCCCCTTAGATTTGTTTAATTCTTCTTTCACTTTAACACTTTGTTATTTTCTCCTCCCATCTATTTCTTGGCTTCTCTTGCATGTTTTTTCCTAAATATTTAATTTATTTTTGAAAATAAATCAAACTTGTTAAAAATGTTCAAATATATTTTTGCAACTAACCTATGAAAATGGAACAGAGTTCTAATACTATTTACAAATATTAAACTTTACATATACACATGTGTTTGGAATGAGGTGTGTCCAGAGCATGCAAAAGTGTTCATATAAATATAACAAAGTGAGAAAGGACAAAAGTGCATATATTCCTTCAGTCCGATTGCTTGTTCTTGGTGGGTACATATCATATCTATGTCCGTGTACACTTGAAATAAAATAGAGACAAAAAAAAAATCTGCATAGAAAAGTTCATATATTCAATTGAAGTTCACTTTGAATTGAAACTAGTAAAGCTTTCTAAATAGATGGTACAATACAAATGTACAATAGAGTCTCAATAATCCAACCTAAATGGGACTGACAGGTTATCAGATTACCGAAATGTCGGATAATACGGAAACTGGGGAAGGAGGAGAATGGAAGTGCAGAGAAACAAATCCAAATTACTGTAAATACAAGTGTGGAATAGGTATGAAATAGGGTTTGTTATTAATTAATCTTTATAAGGCTTGAGGTTTTTATTCATTGGAAACTCTTTTTTCACTTGCCATATTTCTCACACAGTAGAATGGCATTAATGGGCAAATGCAAAACTCAAGAGTATCAACAAGTACAGTGCGAACAGAGCTACAACCACAGAGGTATGTGACTCACTGGCAGACAAAGCATCGATAGAAGTAGAAACAATATTATGGGGGCACGTGCAGCACAGCAGTGTGGTACTCACTCTCAAAGAAATGATGGTAGTGAGAAAATAATATGCATGCATATACTGCAACAACAGTGTAAAGTGCATGTCATGAGAATATGTTGGATTATCGAGCCTCCACTGTATATACTTTCTATATTTCCTAGCACTTTCCTAAACTTGGTTATCTGTAAACGACTGTAGAAATTTCCACGCGTTACTCCCATCCTGCAGGAAAGACCACACTTTTTGCATTTAAATGTAGGCCTATGTTCATAAAATTTAGAGTTGGACACAGGTTTGGGTTTAACTTTTTTGGGGGTATTTCAAGTCCCATATTTCATGGAATGACTCTTAACATCTCTTAGTGCACAAAATATCTATTTATTAGTTCTCGTTGAACACGAAGGCCAATGGCCCTGTCACGAACTCGCTCAACATTTTGTACCTCATTAAGATGAGGAATTTGTTGTTCAGGCATCCCCTCCTCATTTTCTAACAGAGGGACATTATTGCGCAAACACATGTTGTGCAATGCAGCACAGGTATTTATAATTTTGGCTGCTTAATTAATCTTTATAAGGCTTGAGGTTTTTATTCATTGGAAACCCTTTTTTTTTTCTTTTCACTTGCCATATTTCTCACACAGTAAAATGGCAATAATGGGCAAATGCAAAACTCAAGAATATCAACAAGTACAGTGTGAACAGAGCTACAACCACAGAGGTATGTGACTCACTGGCAGACAAAGCATCGATAGAAGTAGAAACAATATTCAATATTATGGGGGCGCGCGCAGCACAGCAGTGTGGGACTCACTCACAAAGAAATGATGGTAGTGAGAAAATAATATGCATGAGTATACTGCAACAACAGTGTAAATTGCATGTCATGAGAATATGTCGGATTATCGAGCCTCCACTGTATATACTTTCTATATTTTCAAGCACCTTCCTAAACTCGGTTATCAGTAAACGACTGTTGAAACTTCCACGCGTTATTCCCATCCTGCAGGAAAGACCACACTTTTTGCATTTAAATGTAGGCCTATGTTCATAAAATTTATAGTTGGACACAGGTTTGGGTTTAACTTTTTTGGGGGTATTTCAAGTCCCATATTTCATGGAATGACCCTTAACATCTCTTAGCGCAAAATATCTATTTATTAGTTCTCGTTGAACACGAAGGTCAATGGCCCTGTCACAAACTCGCTCAACATTTTGTACCTCATTAAGATGAGGAACTTGTTCTGGCATCCCTTCCTCATTTTCTAACAGAGGGACATTATTGCACAAACACATGTTGTGCAATGCAGCACAGGTATTTATAATTTTGGCTGCTACTTTAGGGTGGTAGTGGAGGGTACGATGCTTCAAAAGGCATCTCCAACGAGCCTTTAGAAGATCAATGGTTACTCTCCACTACAGATCTAGCACTGCAGTGATGCTCAGTGTAGTTTGCCTCGGGGGTATTTGGCTCTGCTCCCAGAATTTGAGTCATCAATATGGACTCCAAGGGATATAACTAACAAAATACCATGTTAATTTTGTAAAATACTATATAGAGTAGAGTAAAATGGTTTATAATATTGTGAACTAACCTAAAAGCTAAAAATGTCTTGATCCCTCATTAAATTTATTGTGCATCATTACCCGCACTGAAGATCGGTGCCATACATAAGAATCGTGAGTACGACCTGGGTATCGTGGCCAAATAGATAAAATATGCTGGTCAGCATCAGAAATCTATAAACAAAAAGAATTATTTAGTTTTAGTTCACAAGATTATGTCTTTTATGCACCTTATTTATACCTGGGCTATCAATGAACTAATATTTTGTCATGTAGACTACTTACTATCTGAGTATTGATTGAGTGAAAGTTTTTCCGGTTGATGTATAGATGCTCCGGGTGTTCTGCGTCATTTTGGGAAGGTGCAATTATTGCAACATGAGTGCCATCGATTGCACCAATAATACCAGGGAAATGGTATTTTTGCCAAAACCTAAAACCTAGTAATATTCAATTTAGTTATCAATTTCAACAACCTTAAAACACAGGTAGGCCTAGGTTTTTTTTTAATACTATACCATTAAGCTAGTTGTTTTAAAAGTATGTAATATTACTATGGACATATTCCTCAAGTGTGCACATTTTCTACAATTACTGAAATATATTTACTCATGTCTGTAGGAATTGCCAATATTATAACTTTAAATTAAAGTTAGGACTTTATCTTATTAGTGGATAATTTAGGTTGGAAATAAATAATGATTGCAGAAATTGTTTACAATCAGACACCTTAGCTCAGTCTGTAGCGTGTCTACCTACTGAGCTAAGGGTCCCGGATTCGATTCCCGGCATGACGGAAAAATTTATCATTGGGGAACTGTGGGTCTACTCTTTCATTTTGATAAATTAATGGCCAGGGACTGGATGTCTTAAGTTAGATTACAAGGCCTAGAAAGCTGACAGTGAAAAGAATTTGGCTTGAATAAAAAAACTGACCCAAGCCACAGGCTGGAAACAGTAATGGATGTAAAGTAAAGTTAAATTGCAGTAATAGTTTACACACATATGTAGAATAGCAGGCAACATATAAGCTTAAGCCTATAATTTTTTTATTAATTTTCAAGTATACCGCAGTGATCTAGGAAATAAAAAAAGGCAAAGTAAATTCCTAATAATAACATTAATATTAATAAAAATACAAATAATTTAAAATCTGTTACAAAAACTTCTGCTGTCAGGTGGGGGCTACTTTGAACAAAAAAGGTTTATTTTTCCTCTTTTTTTTAGAAGACTGTTAAAAGATCAATTTTAGTCTTAATTTATAATGTACATTTAATAGATTCTAACATTTTGTACATGGAAACGTAAAAATTAAATAGATAGTATCAAATATTAACAAATTACAAAATTCATTAAAATGCAAACTGTTTTTGTGATAAAATGTTGCCTACATATTGTTCCTAGTATGACAAACCTATGTGTTGGAGGTGTTAAAATTACCATTTTCCCTGTATTACATTTTATTTTCTACATAATTTATTTTTTAAATAAAATCCACATTGCACTATTTGGTTATTTCATATTTCAAAAAGTGTTTTAAATTGGCAAACAGTGGAGCTACTTTGAATACATTTTTGGTGGGAATATTATTAACATTACATTGTTATTATTCTTTACACAATGTTAAGTTGATCAAATGTTATGAAAGGTTTTATGTTTCTTTTAATATATTGTTTTGATTTATTTTTAGTCAATGTGGTCAACATATTAAACCAAACTGTGAACTCACATTGTGACTATCTGCAATGTAAACATTGAGTAAAAGTGTGTATAAAAGAAAGGTGGGTTCAAGGCACTACAATAAGTGATAGAAAAGGTACCTACCTTTGTTTGATTTGCTGCATTTCCTCCTCGGTTTGGGGAAATATAATCCATTGCCCAAGTATGCCTTCCATTGCATCACATACTTGACTGATGCAAACACTAACCGAGGGTTGTGAAACATTCAACACCTTATCTTGAGCTACATTCATCTGGTAGCACCCAGTTGCGAAAAATCTTAAAGCATACAAGCACCTGAAAAATTATATTAGGCCTACAATATTTCAAAGGTATTTCATCGATGTATTATTTTTAGACCTCAATATTTAAAAGTATAAGACTGTCCAAACATATTTTATTTGACTAACTTATAATTTAAAAACCAAACACAAGTAAGCCCTGAATTTTAAACTAAATACAATTATAGCTTACAATGTTTCAAGTACCGTAGTCTAGGCTATTCAATTTAATAACAATTAATCCTAATATTAAACTTTTCTTAAAACAAGTGTTTTTATTGTGCTTAATAATGCTACTTTTTTATAAACACAATTTTTCTATAGTATGGTACAGGTTTGTGTACAAGACCCACGAATGAGATTTCATTTGTATTCTTTTTGATAATTTGGACAGCAATAAAGGTGAGATATGTTTATTTATTTATTTAGCTAATTTTGAGGAATCCTATCCTTGATGGGGGTCTTTGTGACATTACTTCACATGTTCCCTTACATGTATTACCTAAATGAGACAAAATAAATAATAAAACTAAGATCTTTGTAGTAACTTTGTTATATGCCTTCTTATCTCTTCATAAATAACAAATATGACCAAACCAAAACATCAAAGAGGTTCAAAACTTAAAAAAATAACTATCGAGAAAAATACTTTGTATTAAAACAGTTAACTTAAGCATTGTATAATATTTTACTAAGCTATATAAAACTCGTGTATGAATAATTACTAGGTAGGCCTATACATATTTTTTTTTGTTTCTAATAATATAAGTCAGGCCTATTTATTGTTTTTATATTTTTATTTTAACAGGAGGAATTACACCCGTAAGCTAAATGGCACACTTCCAACTTTTGGAGTTCCTGGGATAACAAAGGAATTACATTGGTGTTTTAACTAATATAATAATTGTGTTACAATAATATTAATTTTTTTTACATTCTGGACATAAAGTGTTAAAACTATAAAGACTTTATTACAATAAGGTTCAACAAACCTGCGAAGTTATTTAAAATTACAATGGGCTTGTGATTGTTAAGAGTACAAATAAAATGACCATAGGCCCTACAACTTATCTAAAACTTCCAACTTAAAACTAAATAATTAGACCTATTCAGCACCATTTTACACGTAAGTGGTTGTTTACTAAAAATATTAGCATTTTTTTTATGGCATTCCATGTTTAACAAATATTATGTAGGTTCGATATTACACAATCTGTTTGAAGTTTTTTTAAATATCTAATTTAGGATTTTATTAAATATAAACTAAACAAAACACGATTGCAATTTATTTAATTACTACACCTAGGTTATAGTCTTGAGTATGCTACTAGTTATGCAGATAGGTATTTCTTATTTTAAGTTAAGAGTGGAACTATTTGTGCAATTTAAGTAGCTATTCTTAAATAGGTCTATAATAGGATTAAAAAGCATACTAAATAAGTGTTTACTTACTTTGATATCAGTAGGAATCACAGATCTACGTGTCACTCTTGGCAATCTTGGTTCTAATGAGGCAATTAGTTGCCTCGCCAACTCCTTATTTAACCTAAATAACTTAATAAATCTGGTCTCTGATAAAGCCCAAGGATTTTCTCTTTGATTAAATATCACATGCCGTTGAATGTTATCCCTTCTTTCTTCAAAATCGTCCTCTAAGATTTGTAAACGAAGTAAAAGAGGTGCATCCATCTTGTTTTGTTTTTCTCCACT
>CABFWB010005813.1:0-10694 GCA_902151455.1 Timema bartmani | reverse complement strand
TTCTCAAAACACTATACTTTACTAAGTTCAAAATAACAAAGTTTAAATCTTCTCAAAATGTTCACAATCTTAAATTTAAATTCACTTTTAAGTTTTGTTATGTACAGTAGCCCCATGGTGTCTTTGGTGCTGACTGACAGCTGACGGCTTTGAAAAGCTACCAGACCAAATTATGTATCCCTACGCCGAACCATATGATCTGCAAAAAATATGTGTTTAGCAGCTGTCACTTCTGACAGTCAAAATTTAGGTATATACCTAAATGTTGACTGTCAGAAGTCAGCTGTGAACTGTCAGTCAGCACCAAAGAAGCTATGGGGCTACTGTATCTACTCAAAACTTGTCTTAGTTAGTTGATTGCAAAATACAACATGTTATGTGTAACATGGCTACCTCACTTTAACATTATCATCTCTATACTCTGATAGTTTCAAATCATTTACATAATACTCAATTACTGTTGGTATTAAAACTGAAATTCTGATACTACATGGTATTCGAATCTTTGTTTTCCTAATTTTATTTTGTTTTCACATCTACTTAGGTAATTTACTTGAAACTTGAGTTTATCATTCTGCATTTGTCAACTTAAATTAGATCCTACAAATTTCTTTAATTTTAAACATTATTGCTTCAATTATATAAACCATAAATTTTAATACAATTTTAAGTTAAGATTTCATTTTTCAATTTGATTTTAATCAGAATGTTTAATTGATGCTAACTTTTAGTTTGATTAAGCTTAAAACATAAACACAATATTAATAGTCATTTTATTTTTTGTCACTACTCACAACACATTGGTTGGTTGTTAACTGGCTTTTTGTCACACCTTAAACATATTAAGCCTTCCTGTATTATTTTATTGCCATTTTGACTCCACTCTACTTCTTTTTTACTACATATTGATTGCTTGAGCACTAACCTCTTTTAAAATGATTATTCTCAACTCAAAATATCTTAAAAGAACTCTTGTAAGATTTTAACATCATTTTAAAATATACCAAAATTAGTGATACGTTCAGTTGTAACCTAACAAAATCTTGTTTTTTTTAATGCCATGAATTCTCCTATAACTTAATTTTAGTGAAGAATTCTTTTAATAAAAAATAAAAACTGCTAATAATATTTAATGAAAAAATTGCTGCATTTCACATTGCATTGCAACAAGCTCACTAAAGTGGTTTAAGGAAGAGAGGGAAATATCTTTACCATTTTCACATCTCTTTTGTTGAATTATTTTTTTCTACCCCCCAGGTTGACACAAACACACAAGAAGACGTGGGCGTTACTGTTAAATCCAAACAAGATCATTTAAAATCTTGCTTTGTTAAGTTGGATCGTCTATCAGATGACTTTCTATTAATCGGAAAAAATATAGAGGTGATTAGTTTTGAAAGTATTTCTTAAAATTAAAGAAAAGTTTTAAGCTGAGAGTTTTGATTGCTTTTCTGATGACGACTAGATCATTGCTAGGGGTCATTTGAGAGTAGCAAGGTAGGTACATCTTTCAATTAACATTAAATTGTAAACACAAATGATTTCCACTCTTTGGTCTGAGGTTCATTCAATAAATATCTTATCATGTGGATAGATAGATATATTTTTTAAATCTCGTGTTGTTTTTGGTTTGTAGGGTAGTTTTAAATAAAACTAACTTATATGCTTGTATTATGTATGATTATTTTATGTTATTACTATGGAAAATATCATTAATACCACAAACAAGGAGCGTATGAACTAAGGTGTCTGGCATATCTGGTTCTGTTTGACGTTAGAACAAGGTCAGGCCTGGAATCCAGACACAGTATACAAGGTTTTACTTATCTAAATAGTCCATACAAATGTGAGTACATTTCCACTCGATTTTACCTTACTTATCTCCACATATACTAGTATATATGAACACACATACACACGTGGGCCTATAAGTGGGAAAATCATCTATTTAATCAGTCAAACATGTCAGTTTTGTGTAAAAAAAATGTCTTTAAATATACATGTCTAAATGTCTTTAAATATACATGTCTAAATGTCTTTAAATATACATGTCTAAATGTCTTTAAATAAAATTAATTGTAATATCTAATTTATGCATAATAATTCGATAAGCAATAAATGTTTACGTCTTTTAACCCTCGCTTGAACCCAGCTTGTTAAACTTTTAATATTTACTTCTTTTGGACATAAAAGAATAAATCTATGTTTATAGGATTAAATCACTGTGATGGATGAATCCAATGGAGCATTGGCCTAACACTCTAATACCCTTAACATCATCATCATCATCATCAACTGTTTCCAAACTGTGGATGGGTCAGTTTAGTAAATTGTCTCTATTTTCAAATAACAATCCAACATTTTTCTCCTCTCACTCACACTCTTGCTGTTATCAGTTCTTCCCATCTCTTTCTTGGTTTCCCTTGCAGTCTTTTTCTAACATAGCTACCTCAATTTTATCATCCTCCTTTGGATACTTTTCTTTTCCATCTTCATTACTTATCTATACCATCTTAACCCTTGCCTCCTCTTCTATCTCATTAAACCCAACTTCCTTATTACTTGTCCGTATTATCTCACCTTTGCATTATTTACTATCTCATGTATTCCAATATCCTTATTAAATGATCATATTATTTCAACCTTTCTTCCTCTGCTATCTCATGTCTCCAATATCCTCATTAAATGATCATATTATTTCAACCTTGCTCCCTATACTATCTTATGTACTCTAATATTTCTTGTTAAAACAGCAGAAATTTTTTGATGAAGTAATGTGAAGATTTGGATGACCAAGCTATAATTTCAAGATTTTATTCACATTTAATTTTGTTTATAAGTAAAACAATATACTGGGCAACTAAGCATATTATAGTTAAATAACAAAATAAATAATATAGTTAGCCCAATGAACAAGAATGCTTATGAAACATGTTATTTTTAATTATGTTTATAAACATTTTATTCAACTCGTTTTCTATTGGTATAGTAACAATACTGTTGTAAATGGAGAAATAATAAACATTCATAATTATTCATACTGTAGTTTTTTTTTTACAGAAACATCAAAGGAATTTAAAATTGGCAAGTCCACTAGTACAATGTGGGACTTCCCAAACTAAAAGCAAGGAACTTATAATATTACATTCAGTTCAAAATAAAATAAATGGAACCTCACATGAAAAAGACACATTTTCGAAACATCTTGAGTGTGGAGGTAAACGTTTGAGAAATGAAATAACCTATCGTAAGAGGACATGTAAAGAAGAAGGGTGTTCTAAACACAGTAAAGGAGGGGGTAAATGTATTAAACACGGAGGGAACGGTTATAAAAAGCCATGTAAAGAAGAAGGCTGCTCTAATCAAGCTCATGTGGGAGGTATATGTATTAAGCACGGTAGCACCTTTAATAAGTACACATGTAAAGAAGAAGGGTGCTTTAAGATTGCCTTCAGGGGAGGTAAGTGTATTAAACATGGAGGGATATATTACAAAAAGCCATGTAAAGAAGAAGGGTGTTATAAGTATGCTATGGGGGAAGGTAAATGTGTTTATCATGGTGGAACCATGGCTAAGAAACTATGTAAACAAGAAGGGTGCTCTAAAATCACTCTGAGAGGAGGTAAATGTATTAAACATGGAGGGACCTATTATAGGAAAACATGTAAAGAAGAAGGGTGCACGAAAAATGCTCTGAGGGGAGGTAAATGTATTAAACACGGGGGAACATATTTTAGAAAAACATGTAATGAAGACGGGTGCACTAAGAATGCTGTGAGGGGAGGTAAATGTATTAAACACGGAGAGAACAGCTATAATTAATTATATCTGCATATTATTTCAACCTTGCTTCCTCTGCTATCTTAGGCTCTAAGAACTTGATTTTCAGTGGCCAGATCATACAATTTTTTTGTATATTTTCTCTACTGCCTCAATAACTACCCCATCAATTTCATTTGTAATCAAACTTTTATTTGCATCTTTCTGTGAAGCAAGTGCTAATTTTACATTATATATTTCTTTTTCTGAGTTATTTTACACTACCTTAACATAAGTCTTATTGTGTTCTACCTGAAGGTCCAGATTCCCTACCTTAGTTTCTACTCCCTTTAACCCCTAGTTAATTCTTCTTCAACTCTTTCTATTTTGTTTTTGTTAGTTGTAATGTGTTCCATTAATTTATATTGTCTCTTTCTTAAGTTGTCCTGTTTTTCCTCTAAGCCTCGTTTTGCCCTTTCTTATTCAATTTTTTTTTGACAACTTCATTTAAACGTAAACTGCCATATTTTGATGAACCATTTCTAGTTGGTTAAATTTCTACTCTAAGTAACTAAATCTCCACTCGGATGCTTCCTTGCTTTGTTCACTTTTAGCACCTAGATCATCACTAATTTTCTTGAGTTTTGCATCTATTTTATTATTAGTTTTTTCAATTTTTTCAATTTCATAAAACAACTTCTTGTGGGTTCCACCAAAGTTTGTTCACTTATTATCTCTTGCCCTTCCTCATCTATTATAACACTTTCGACAATAATTACTTTTATTTGCTTAGCTCTATCTTCCTTATGCTGTCCCTCTTCCTTTCTAGCTAACCCCACATTCTCCTGATCCCTATTTCCTACTTCTTCTTCTTCTAGGCCTAACTGAATGTTTGGTCTATTTTCATACTCTCTACCCCCAAAGCAGCTATTCGTGTCATTGTCCCCGCATAGGTTCAAATCCGCCATCCTCCCTTCCAAAATTTACATATAAACAATTAACAACATTTGTGTGATACCGGTATATCTATTGTATTGGTTTTAATAACATAATAATTAATGAAGCAAAATTGTATAGTCCTATAAATCAAATGACTTAAAAAAAAGTGTTTAAAATGGTCTAAGGCTTATCTCTTTTCTATATCGATGAGTGGAATCCAGTATGCTGCCCCTAGACTTGATTAATGAGGTCGCCTCGGTGTGCCGTCGTGTGGAATGTCTGTTTATTCTGCCTCGGTGATGCTCTTCGTCGATGTACCGTTCAGTGTACCATGTGTGGAATGTCTGTTTGTTCCACCTCGGTGTGATGCTCTTCTTCGGCGTGCCGTTTAGTGTGCCGTCGTCATCTCAGTCGGTGGAGTCCCTTTTTGATCAGGGGGATTCGAAGGTTCGCGTCGTGTTTAGGCGCCAATTGTAAGGTTACGGCTTTACACGCCCCACGTTGGGTGCCAATTGAAACGTTACGATTTATTGATGAGGATGCATGCCCCACTATTGGTGATACTTATTATGATATTAATGTTCTACGCAGTGATGATTTGCAAGTGCGTGGTAGTTTGTAGGTGCATAGTTTCTAGCACTCGCTTTAGTGATAGTAACTTGAAAATATTCGCACACTTACTGAGGGTTTCACTTATTATCTTAATAAATAACAAATATATAATTGATTTTAATACTTGTATGCACTTTATTAAATTGACTACACACTCTTAATATTGTAACTTGAACATTAGAGCGACATAGATCTTGCTTGTGTGACTAAAGGACGTGAACTTGTCTTACGCAGTTTCTTATCCAGCCCGTTTATACGGCTGCCTTCTCCCTCTGCTGTCGGAAGTAAAACCGGGCCACGTTGGCAAGGTTTTTTTAGACAGTGAACGAAACTGAAATTTTCTTTATGTATTTTGTAGTCGTCGTAGCCGTTAACTTTACTTTTCTTAAAACAATTTACAGGTTTTAAACACGTTAAAATGTATAATAATTGGTTAAAATGAAATTAATAATAAAAATATAACTCGAATTTAGAATCCAGTATTGAAAATATTACGCTTCTATTTTGCCTAGTATTCATGGATAAAGCATAAAAGGATGATTTGTTTACTGTTTTTTAGTTTAAAATATAAAAAATAAACTTTATCCATGATTTTCAGATAAATAAGCGGGGCCTAAAACAGTATAGTTACAAGCTGAGACACAAACTCATATTGGTACAAGGGACCTCGCTGAGGCACAAAATAAAACTAATATGAAGGACCTAGCTGAGGCACATTATCAAATTTTTGTAATTTATTTGAGAGCTGGTTTTGGTGTATTATATTTAGGCCTACTCTCTTTTGTGTATCACATTTTCCCTACATTATCTATTACATTCCGTTCCAATTTAAAGCCAAGTATCACTGGCTACTCTGATATAAATTTAACATATTATGTTACTTAGAAATGTTGGTTGGCTATACCTTATTTTAAAGACAAAACATAAATAATTTGTTTTTCCATAAACAACAGCACAATAATTTTTAAGAGAAAACGAAAAAGTGTTTAAGTGAAAAAATAAGATATCTGAGAATTTTTTTATTATTAATTTGATACATTGTAAGTTCCCATATGGAAAAAATGCCAGATATGGCGAAGAACTGGAATTGGCCAGATCTGGGAATGCCAGATTCGCCCCACATCTGGCTCAGATCTGGGTATATCTGGCCTAGTTCTGGCCATATATGATTTTTCCACATAGGCTATTTAGCACAACTAGGTTGAATGTGGTACTAGGATAGATCTACCATCTACAATAATTTTTATAGCAATCTATTTTTTTTATATTTGGTACATTTATTTAGATATATAACAATTATCTGATTTTTTTCAATTGTCCCACATTTTCCCAACTTCACCCTGTTATAATTCGTTAACATGTTATTTGATTATAAACTAACCTCACCTTTAAACCTTTCTCAAACAAAGATTAAATTAGGACAAGTAAAATATATTTAATTGGAGTTAGTTAAATTATTTTCACTGTTGTATTGAATTAATAATGTGTGGAAGTAATATAGTTGTATGTGAATTAAATATTTTATTCTGACACGTTTGTACTCAATTATTGTCTAGTCCAACAAATCAACACCTTATACTATTGACATGGAATTTGTGTATCTTGATTATAAACATGGTTTGTAGGTGTCTTATCACTTAGGCCTCTCATTCCTGTAGGCCTACTGTATAGTGTGTATGTGTATAACATTACTGTTTGTTGTGTTATACAAGCAGAATTTTATATTAAAGTACCCGCCTCGGTGGCGTAGTTGGCTAACGCACTAGTCGTGTTGAGCTCGGCCACCGAGGACGGGGAGATCGAGGTTCGAATCTCGGTCGGGTGAACTAGGGGTGGTTTTTCCTAAATGTTTTTCCACTCTCCCTCCACGCAAATGCGGGTTTAACCTTCCCAATTCCTAATCCATTAACGTAATTAGTACTTAAGCGTATAACCCGAACGGGTAGTAAGACGCGGTGCTAAAAATTATTATTATATTAAAGTGTAAACTAATTAAAATAATCTCATTCATAAAAGAATTAATTTTACAGTTAAAGCTGCCTAGTTTTTTTTTTTTGCGTTGGTCTACTTGACATACATAAATAATTATGCTGGTTAACAGCCATTTTGCATCTGGTGTGTGATACATCAATTAATACGTATTTTTTGTTGTAGAATCCGAATTTGCCTTCGGAAATTCTCTGTCACGTAAGATTTTTAAGGTATTTGAGATTTTAATTTTTTCAAGACTTTTGTGTTGTTTGTGTTCTCTTTTTTCATTAATTATCACTGACTATACTGGCTGCACTCTGTATTTGGATGATATGGTATATATGATGGAAAAAGTTTTAAAAATAGTCACTAGATGGCAGGGCAATTTAGTTAAAGGGGAATGATACTGCCATTGGCCGTTAGATGTGACTCAGCTAGCCACGTTAGCCCTGCTGTTTAGTGTGTGTTGAAACTTGAACCACACACCAGAGTGACAAAAGATTCCATCTCCAGGACGCTTATCCTTGTAGCGTGCCTGCAGATTCCAGCATTCGTCTACCAGCCGCAGCAGAAGACTAATCAATGAAGCATGTACCATACAGGGAAGCAGTTGGCGCATTAATACTTATTTGCACAGTCAGTCGCCATGTGGGGCAGGTCAGTAAATATTGCAAAAACTTTGACAAAAACCACTGGAAAAGTGTCAAGAAAATTATTAAATATCTCAAAGCTACAGCCAACTATGGAGGCATGTATCGAAAGTCCGAAGACCCAATTACGATTGTGAGATATTCAAACTGATTATGCAGGAGACCTTGATACAAGACTATCTACAACGGGCTACATATTCAATATCTCGGATGGTCCTATTACTTGGAGCAGTACTAGGCAGCAAACAGTAGCCCTCTCGACCACCGACGCTAAATATATGGCAGTCTCAGCAGCATCTAAAGAAATTATGTGGCTTAGAACTATTTTCATGGACATCTTTGAAGAAGCCGCTGCACCAACGGTGATCTTTGTTGGCAGTCAAAGTGCCATAAAACTTGTGAAGACTCCGGAATACCACAAGCGTACCAAGCACATAGACATTCACTACCACTACGTTCAGAAGCGATTTGAACATGGGGACATCGAGCTGCGATACACCGCATCAAAGGACCAGCTTGCCGACCTCCTTAGGAAGCCATTACCCCGTGAGGTTTTTCACCGACTATGTGACAATTTGGTAACTAAGTTTTCTTGAAGTGGTGAATTAATTTTCTTTATTTGTGTGCTCAGTTTGTTGGCTCACACACACACACACATATATATATATGTATATATATTGTTTTTAACGATCCCACTATGACATTAGAAATATTTTTTGCGGACGCACATTAAGGGAGTGTGTTAGAATATAGTAATTCGTGCCTAGATACCCAGGCTATACACTGTTGCGCTCTGGTGGTAATCTTGTTAACCATTGTAATTCAAGTGGGTCTTGTTTTGTAAATAATCTCTGTTTTGTTAATTGTTATAAAAATGAAGAACCATCACAAATAATTCTACTTAAATGCTTTTAAAGATAGTTGTTTAGGCAGGCAAGGATAAACATGTAGCCTAAGTATGTTATAACCAATCATTATTGTTTGAGTTGTTTGTTGGATCTTTGTTAAAACTGGTGGATAATATGGCTTATTTTTTCAAGTTAAAACTGGATGAATCTGACTAAAACTTGTTAGGAGTATGTCTTCTTGATTTACATTAATACTCGTTGAACACGTTTTCCAGGTTGTAACTGTTGAGGATGATAAAAAATGTTAAACTATATAGCTGGTTGATTCCGGTTTTTACTGATTATTACTGGTTAAAGCTTATCATTGTTGATTAACTACAATTCAAACATGTTGATAATATACAAAGTATATTCCAGTTGAATACAGCTAAATTCAAGTGAACATATTCCAAACTTGTTGATTATGATTCAATATTATTGCTGGTTAAACATAGTTGAAAATCAAAACAGTTTCAACTGGAATTTGCAGCAATGGTATAGAGCGACATCATAAAGGTTGAAATTATCTTTAGCTACCTCTAATAGAATAAAACACATTTGTTCCAGTATCGGTAGTTATGTGACACAAATGTATGAAGAATAATACATTAGGTCGTGACAAAAAAAATAGACCTATATATCTTTAGTGTTTATAGTTCCGAGGGAGCCAAGAGACGAACCGTAGATATCACCAATCGTTATAGTAAAAAAGAAGACTTCTAGCGGAGGACCAAAGTTCAGGCTTTGTGTTGACTATAGATACCTAAAAAAAATCACAGCACCAGATATCTATCCTTTACCAAATATAGTAGAGACCGTCGATACACTAGGATAATGTAAGAATCTTACTGTTTTGGATCTAGTGGTGAACATGCTATAGCAATCAAGATAGCCTAAACATCGTTTACTATACTAACCGGGGTCTGTAAATATTTGAGACTACCGTTTAGCCTTCAAAATGCACCAGCTTCGTTACAATGATTAATGGATGCCGCACGCAGGCACTCGCCTACTTAGATGACGTAATTATGTTTTCAAAAGATTGAGAGTCACACTTTGTAAGTTAAAAAATGTGTTTGAAAGGCTATTAAAAAGCGAAGTTATCGATTTAAAGGATGCGAGTGCTTAGCGAATATGATGTGATATATTAGAAATATTAAAGGAGAATGCTGAATATTCATAACAATGTTTTGCTCTAGTTGAAAAGGAAAGGGATCAAAGCGGGCAATAAAAGTATTTTATTTGTTGACATCGGAGATGTCACATTTTCATCAAATTCGTAAGCAGAGACCTACCTAAAGAAGCCGGACCATAGCAGACTACATATTCGAGTCCTCTGTAGCACTTGTGCTTGGAAGGCAGCCATCGAGCCCATGGTCTCGACTCCAGAGATTGAATTCTGTAGGGGGTCACGAACCGTGTTAAGTCATTTTATTAGTGTGAGTTTTTAAGAGTAAGCCAGTTCTTCCACGAGCGTTCAATCCATTATTTTTCTTCAATATTTAGTTTAAGATCACATTTTGTATTTTCTCTTAATGCTTATATTAAACCAAAATCCGTAACCCTATGTATTATTTCGGACCAACACATTTACCTTGCCTGCAACCAAACCCCTCCCACAAATTATCCTGAAAGATTGAGCTCATTGAAGGGAGGGTCAATTTATTCAAAGAAAAAACCAACCAGTTTCGAATTTTGATATGCTCTTCAAATCTTTTACTAATATATTTATTTCATTTAACTACTCACACATTGATGTATCTCATATTATATCAAATCGATGAACGATGCAGGGTTATATAGTAAGGGCTGTCCCAGTTCTTTGATGCTAACGCTGCCGCCTTGGTTCCGCTAGTTGGAGGGGGGAGCACTGGCG